>JAQIXX010001562.1:0-32322 GCA_034700605.1 Willowsia nigromaculata
CTTGGATGGAATTCCCGATGCCTGTTCCCTCATAATCATCAACTATCCTTGTCTCTCTTGTCTACTTTTAAACGTACAAACAAGCCTGAGAATGTAAACAGAACAACTCTCTTGGTAAAATTACAGCCTGAGGTCACAAGAGAGGAAGAAAAGTCCGCCAGAAGAAAGTAGATGTGTGAGAAGCATAGCCCAAAACTGGGAAACATACACAGTAGTACCATTAGAAAAATAAAGATGACGATGAGGGAAGGGAAATTGTATGCATATTGTATATAGTTGTAATGTGTTTCACATATTACGGGTAAAGTGAGGCACTTTCACATCACTTTCACCAGGAAGACCATCAGCAGCATATCATCATTGTTATAATATATCCCCTATGCATCCTCTTCTACTCCGGTATTTTTTCTTTAGGGATATAATTTGGCCATATCTGTTTCGTAAAATAGCGTGTCTATAAATAAGTTTATTACTTCAGATACATACTTGTACATTCCATCATATTGCCATAATCTTGTCTTCTTCATCTAAAATCCTCTTCAGATAGGAAGTATGTGGTTTGGGCATTTTAAGGATCATATGAAATCATCTGGCAGCGTTGTTTGGATGTGATGCAAAAACTTTAATAAAATTGGCCATATTATTTGCATATGTATAAGAGATTATGGAGAAATGCCAATCCATCACTTACCTCATCTGTGTGATTTACGAAGTAAATGTTAAAATGGTAGAGTATGCAATATTCCAGAACACGTCGTATCTCACTCTACACGAAGAGTTTTACACAAATCTGTGTTTTCACTGACAATCCCCTTGAGCATGTTTTTTGACCTCAATGCAATGCAGTCAGCCTTGCTAAATTCATCTGTTCTTTTAAAAAAATTGAATTGCGAATGAACACATAATTTATTCACGGATAGATTTGGGGGCGACTAAAAGTACTACGTATTATATTTGGACTATCGAAAATAGAAATGTTTATTCTGTATATAAACCGAATATACACTTTCTCTTAACCTTTTCACAATTAAGTAACGCCAATGTTTCAGATTTGTATGAGTCAGTGAAGTCAAAGTCTGCTCTTTGACATTGCTGACTGGGCTGAAATTATTGTTGCGAATAAGTTGCTTCGAGATGTCTCCAACATCCAGCTTTAATACATTTTTAAATATGTGCTATGTAAGCAAGAACTCTTGAATCAGTTTTTCTATATTAGGTATTTCTATATTTTCTATATTGAGGTTCAGACAGAACCTTTAGTTAGGGTACCTATTGGAAAGTATGCCATTGGTATATGACGAAGCACGTGTTGTACTCTGAACAGATAGACGTTTTCATTCTTCAAACGCAAGCAGAATTGACTAGGATAACTTTCTCTTTTTGACTCAGCTGAAAATTTAATAATAACAAGTAAAACGATATCACAAACGTAGGGAGAAAATACATGAAAATTTCTCTTTTTTGTTTTTGCAGATGTCACTCAACTATACGACCGCGGTTCATCGTAAACTACAAACCACACCCCAGCCATACTATCACCACCACTGCCGTTACAAACTTATGACAGTTTTTATTACACTGGAGTAAGGTGACACCTGCGGCGTTCTTCTACCGTTCTACCTATGTATGTATCGTCATGTGTCTGTCAATCCGAAACGAAATCCACAATTTTCCCAGCCAAGGCAGCAGCCGTCAACAACGAAGAGAAAGAACAAAAAACCAAGAGCAAACCATACAGTCAGCAAACACCAAAACATTTCTCTAGATTTGCCTTTCTCCTCTCGTGCCATCCATCAACGGCTCGCAATCACTGTCGCATTGCTGTCATACAGCAAGAAAAAGTGCGAAGAAAAGGAATGTCCATCGACACCGCTGGCACCGGAAACAAATAATATTATTAAATAAAATGACAGGCTGGTTACTCTTTTACCATAATTTGACATCTCATGACAAACAGACAGGAAATCATTACGGATCCTTTTTACTCGTAAGTGTTGATGTGTGACCATGAGCAGGCTTTTCTGGGTGGGTGGAGGTATATAGAATGTATGTATAATATGAAATAACATGTCATCGTTTGTCACCACCCACACCAAAAATACTGGACTACGGATTACCCTGCCTATTCGGAAAAAAACATATACACACTTCCGCACATGTAAACATCATATCCGAGTTTATTGGAATAGAAACCCAAACCACATCTGCCACTCTGATGAAAGTTTTTTTTTCCGTCTGGAGGGCGCTGTTGCGTGTATTTTATACAATACTAATCGCACTAATAATGAAAGAGGCACATGTGTCTGTGTCAGTTTTCCTTTTTATCTCATTTCCCTTGAAAAAGCAAAGCATTTTATGAAATTCCTATAATTCCAGTTTGTTATGATAATTCTCTTAACCGTATTGAAGTCACCAAAAGAGAGACATGACATGAAAGAATATCTTTAATAATCCTTTTTTAACTGACTGTGAGATTCACTCATGGAGAAAGTTGTTGTCAAAAGAGTTTGTTGGCCGTATTTTGCTTCTTGATGATGACAAAAATCCTTGGCAGAGTGAGAACATAAGAAATGAGATATTGGATTTCGGCTACACATCTTAATTATACACGAAACACGAGGCAATACTCAAGCAAAGTGAAAAAAAAACATCAAAGCTGCTACAACAGTCTTTTGTTCCCTTTTGACTTGTACCCTACTGCTATCGCGAAAAAATGCCAACCAAAGCATACCAAGTCATGCAAGATATTTTCATTGGGACGCCATCACCACCATCATTACTTGTTCCGTACACGTTTTTATACCTTTCATCCAGATGAAAAGAGTAAAAGTCATAGTCATAATCATCATCTCAAAAGCAGAAGAGCAGCATGTTGCCTTTATCAAGTTGAAGATGGTCTCCCTCCACTACACATATGGCATGACATGTAAATAAATTTTGGTAGTTAGTCAGTAAGGCAGCATCTTCTCATGTAACTATTTTTTTCTTTTTTATTGTTGTTGTGTGCACATGAAAGAAGTAAAAAGATCATAAAAAACTGCTGTTTCTGTTTCTTTTCCATTTCGCATACCTATATGGCATCTGACAGAGCCAGCAAACTTGAGTGTGAAAGCTCTTTGATCAGACAGGCTGAAGGGCATCAAACAAACTTGCATTAAATGCAATGACCTGACCTTGTCAAAAAGGAAGTAGCTAGGGTAAAAGTTTATTAATGCTGAAAATTGAACTTTAGACTGACTTTTAAAATAAACCGAGGTTAATCAAAGAGAAAATTTATTATAGCCTAGAACCTTTTTTTTATTATTCTATGAAACAATGCATGAATAATCATGTATACAGCTCCACATAAAAATACAATACAGGCAATTTTTTCTTCATAAATTATAAAAAACTTGTTTGATAGGGGTGGGAATTTTGTGCAATAAATTTGCGAGATATTGTCTTATGCCTCCTTAAATTCTCTGGTGATTACCATTTTCTGCTATTCTATTCTCAAGTGTAATTTCTTTTCATGTGCCGCTAATGGCTATTATGAGCTCTTGAATTAAACTAACTTACTTACTTCAACAATCGCCAAGTACTTAAATTCGACTGTAGGAGTGTCGAAAACAAAAGAATATGGAGTTATATGTACTCTATGAATGCTTTGTAGCGAGTTGGGTTGAAGAATTTATGTGGTGGTGGTTTTACAACATATCTGATCGAACGCAAGATATTTTACCACTTTTCTACTATGCTATTACGTCATTACAACATGAAAACAACCATGATAACTATCACATATAAAAATAGCAATTAAGATGCTAAATAGGCCATTATATTTTACTTCTGCAGAGATGTTATCAATTAACATGCTATAAGCCATCATAGTTATTCTGGAAATACAAAAAGTCGAAAGAAAAGCTGGAAGATTACCATACTTCCATCAGGTAGTACCCAAATCGATATATATGTACCTATTTAGCTGCCAAACAGAGAATACTGCCAAATGACACTTGGAACAATTTATACCAACTAATTCTTTCTTTCTTTTAGTCCATAGCCTTTGTTTGCTTTTATTAATGATCTGCTTCACCTCGTCTATAAGTTTTAGCCTTTTTGTGACCTGCCTTTGTTCTGGGAGAAGAAAACGAAAACACTTGAGGCTTTGGTTTCGATGTAAAAAACCAGAAAGGCGCAAATCAGATTGCTGAGAAAGTCTGGGATAAACCATCTCGTTATTATTTTATTGTTCGTGCCCTATAAATAGAAAGAAAGGCAAACTATATTCTAAACAGAAAAGTTATTTATATTTTTGCTTGAGTTCACAATGAACTATAAAATCATACTGTCCAAAAGGAAAAAGTATACATTAAGTCGATGCTATAAATTGCGCAGCGAGCTTGCATTGTTGACCTTGTTGTGAACTCAAGAGCTTATTATTCTTCTATTACTTCTATATTGAAAACTTTATTTTGCTGTTTATTTGGCTTCTCTCCTGCAATTTTATCAACTCATCATCATCGTTATATTTTTTGCCTTCATGCTCTCACTTGCCTTTGTGCATTCAACCTTATCTAACTTCTTTTGACTAAAAATCCTCCATTTATGAGTGCTTACTCTCTCTCTCTCCAACTTTCTCCCTCTTTCACTACTTAAAAAAGTAACTTTTTTGAATGAATGCAGCATTTTTTCATTATTACATTTTCTACAAAGGAAGACACAAACACTTGCTACTTGCTTTAAGGCAACGTTTACCAAAACCACAAGTTCTTTCAACTTTCAAGGGTGCACTATTCGTGGAGCAAATAGCGTAACTTTTTTCAGAGGCAACTTTAGCAATAGGCCCTTCAGACCAGGTGGCCACTTTGCATAATATTTTTTCCCGTAATCATGCAAAGTGAAAAGGAAAAAAAATTTAACCGACCATCCAGTTGCATGTATTACCAATAATTTCTCAAGGAGCGCAAACTTTCTCCTCCATTCAACCAAAGAAAAAATTTATTTAAACTTTAAAAACCTCTAAGATCTTGTTATTAGAAAGAGGGGAAAAAAACGTTCACAGGAGGTGTGTGGTTTTCATGGGTAAAATGTTGTGGTGCAAAAGAGTATGTGACGGTTAATATGGAAACTTTACACCGTATATTACCCACAAGCGCAAATTATTATAGCAATCTCCGTGGTAATGTGTGGCATGGTAATTGCAATGCTAATGAATCAGCCAGCAGCCAACATTTTTTACGATATGACGAGGATATTAACGAGTAACGAGAAATTTTTATGGGGACATGTTATTACATCTCTCTAGTGATATATTACATGATAATGATAATTTCTGGCTCGTTAGAGCACGCAAAATGTATTCAGTCTAAGGACTAGTTGAATCACAAAACAAGCTCTGCATGACATTTTTATATGATATTTTTTCCCAATAAGTGCTAAGAAGTATTAAGAAAAATATATGTGTATAGATAAGCTAATATTTTTATGTCGTTAAAAGACGATTTTAATCTTCCTAGTTGGATTTTGTTGTTAAAAATGTACCACATAATACATAAAAGTTTGATAACATTTATTACCGTATGAATAGATGAATTTGACGAAAATCGAAATTACATACCTATATACCCATAATAAAGCGTATTAATAGAATTAATGAATTTTGGTATTGTAATGAAAGAAAAATTATTTTATGTGATTTTAATGTGATCTCTATGATTGTATGCAATGAAAAATGAAATGTTGATTTATAAAGTACCGATTGCATATAGTGTCCAAGATAATAGCTAATTGCAAGTGTAAACTATAACTCTCAAAAGTAACATAATATTCAACAACATTTTAGCTGTAAATCGTGTTAAAATTACCTACGTGTGGTATGAAGTTCCTCGAAAGATGATAGCAGGAGAGGCATGCATATCGAAAACTATCGAGTCCCTGTATTCCTTTATGCATGTCTTTCCCGTTAATATAATTGTAGCATATACGAAAATGCTTCATGTGGGCTACCATTAGTTATTAGGTTACCATTTAAATGGTTATATTTAAACTGAATGAAATATAATATTTGTGTACAAGCGTTGTATTACCTGCGTAAACTAAAGTGATTTTTATATGTACTATTAGTAAATATGAAATTGTACATAATTTAACTTTAAAGTATTATAGACATCATCAAATTGCCTGACTGTAATTTTTGGAAATCTGTTTTGAAAGTGATAAAAATGAATGTGTATATTGAGTATGGATTTTAGTTCTCATCAAAGCTAATTGTAATGTGTATTCTTTGAATGAAGGCATGGCTTATGTTTACAATCATTGAAACAGAATTTAATGTAAGGTACACATAAGGATCTATAATATACCGTGAAGCATCAGCTCCAGCTAGTATGCGATTTCTGCATTATTATCAAACTTCTATCGCTATTAACTTTTGTGTTGGTATTGGTATTACATTACATAGATGTACATATTAGGTAAAGAGTAATTTAAGCATAATATGTGTACACTGCTACATCAGTCAAAATGCCAATTATAAATTGAATTCGTGTTTACGTTTCTTGTTTAATTTACAAATTTCATTATTTATGTAGTGAATAGAATAAATTTGTACTATGGTACATGTATACATAGTCAATAGTGACTTTCTCTCGGTATTACATGATTTTAAATGGTTCGTAAACATTGTTAAAACTTAAGTCTTGTTATTTTGCAAAAGTTGGCTGAGTAAAATATCTGAAAAACGATACAAACATGCTGGTTGTTTCCCAAAGTGACCTTGTTTTCGGCAGTCTGAGTTTGAATCAGATGACGGGAATTCTAGCGTGATATTATTTATGATAATTCAATATGCATGATAGTTGATCTCTACAACGAAAGATGATATCTACAACATTCTGTATTTTCACGAATTCACACACAAATTTGAGCAAAAATTGTTATTCGAACATGTCGAAAAGTACATCCCCCGCAATCACGCAGTAAAAAAGTTTGTTCACATGCAACTGAGCCAATTGTTCTGTAACTTTGCATGATAAAAATTTGTATTCACCCAGTAATCGGAGTTTGTTGCCATCTACTCTCCCATGAAAAACCAAACTCACGACCTCGGTCTTGAAATCCTGTGAGCGTGCCTTTCTCCCGTAAAAATATTTTCTATATCATCAGAGGAAGCGTCACGCAAACGAGGAAAAAGAATGGGGCAAGGTTAAACGAAAGACACAATTTATGTATGTTTCTCACAGCCTGTAAACATTGCAACCTTACAGAGAAAGGCAAGGAAAAAATAAGTTAAAAAATAAGAGCATTAGTGTACACACATCTGTGATTGCTTGCATTACTTTTCCCTGGAAAGATTTTCACTGATGGAAAAATACGCAGCATTGTTAAAACTAATCCATACTGCATAGACCCATCTACAAGAGAAGAAAGGTTTGAAAATTTCCAACATTTTGGTGTTTTGGTTTGTCTTGATGATCATAATCATGAGTAGGGAAGATGCTCTCACTCAACCGCAAAGAGAGGCAAGGAAGCAACTCAATCCTCAACCTTTTTATCCTACAAACGAAAAAAAATTCAATCCACACAGTATACCGATGGAATTCACAATTAGCTTATAGTAAGAATTGTATCCAGACTGGATTACGGTAAAATTGTACAGTGAAATAGTAGCCGTAAATGTAGAAAAGAAATACTTCCTCATATCATCAGAAAAGTGTATTTTCCAAGGTATTTTCTAGGATATCGATGGATGGATGAGCAACAGAGCAAAATCCTCGTGGACCGCTGGAATAATCAAGTATCTGATATGTATATACTCCAGAACCAGTTTGGTAACATGGGTCTTCCCGTGCGGTTTTTGGAGTCACTCTTCCATGCAGAATTATAGGCATTATCATGCTACGGAAAAACGGAATATGTGAGGTGAATACAATCACTAGTATTTATGGATTTTCGGCAAAAACAAAATTCTTCCTTCTCGGTTTTAGGTAAAATGTGCCTGTGACTTAGGTACTTATTATTGATCAATTGAACAGGGCATTAAGGCGGCTTCCCTTGGCTCAAGTACATTTGTGTGTGATATCACTATTTTATTGATACAAGTTCATAATAGGGAATAGAAATGTGAGATTGCTATCCTTCCCACTGCATATACTTTACCAGTTGGTACGGTATAAGGTTGGGTGAGTTGATGAGATATTCGATTCGGTATTCGTGACCTTAACAAATTACATTTGGGGTTTTTATCTCAAACTTTTTCAAGGAGATGGAGTGCAAGTATTGGTGTGTAACACACACTCATCTTCGATACGTGTAGTACGCTCTAGGGACAATGCGGAAGGAAATGGGAATGCTATGAAAGGAGAAAGTAGATTAATGTAAGTAGGGCTACATGAACACATTTAATGTAAAATAATACTTCAAAGTCATCCTTTTGGTTCTTTTTTTGGTTTTAATGAAAACTGAGAACTTAATTAAGCTTCACCCACTGACTCTGGCAGTTTGACTGGTTACTAGTGCAGACAACTCTACTGGGGAAATGTGAAGGCGGATTTGAGAGAGAACATGTTTGTGTAGAAAGTGGAGTGACTGAGATTGGAAAGGAGAAGTATTTTGCTTTATTTGCATTTTGGGGATTGAAAGTAAACTGAACAAAAGGCCAAGGACCTTGTTAGAAGCAGTATAAATAAATACGTAATAATAAGTAAACGTTTGACTTCATTTGTGGGGTAGATTGGTGTTTATTACAGCATTTATGGTAAGCAGAATCTGTTCCTGGAATATGAGGAAGCCAAAAAGTTTTACATTTCTATGTAACAGTTTTCCCCGTTCCTGCGCTCGTAGCAAAACCTTCATCAAAATTGTGGAAGTAAAAAGTGGTGAATGAATATGTGCACTTTATTACGCAATGCTATTTGCACTCTAACCATTCAAATTATTCATGTGACATGACATGCTTACTTTTTATTCAATTATCATCATTTGCATGCATGGCTCTTGGCGCATATGTTCCATTAAGAATTCCAATTAATAAAGAAACAACGTGTTTTCGAGCAATACGATCCGACATTTTCCGCATCAAAGCACAACGCACACATCTACATGGTTCGTCGTAAAATAGGCAGTATGTATGGCTCATTGAGATTCATACCGTAAGGAATTCTTAACATTTGCTTTTAACTTTGTACATTCGTCATTTCAATTAATTTTTATTCATGGTTTGTTTCAAGTATTTTTAATCAACTACATTCTTAAAAGGAAAATAGGAAAGGTCAAATAATGTCAATATTTGTTTCAAATCAGTTTATTAGATTTGAAAGCAGTATTTTTGATGTTTAGTGATGAGGGATAAAAAATTATGCTGCGCAATTTGTAATTTTCAAAATTACAGCTACGAAAGGAATAAGTCAATTGAAAACGAAATATTTCATACGTAACTTTTATTTCAAGGTAGTAATACAACACAAATTACATCGTATACATATCTATATTTAATACATTTGCTGATTGTAACATTTTGCTGTGACGTTGACTCCAGATCAATGGATGCTGGGTCCATGAAGAAAATCCGACTTACTGATGCAATGACAAAACCCATATACTATACTACTAACAGCGAATAATATGCTAGAATATACCCATTTGATTCCGATATACATATTTGATATTTATATATTTTTTTTACAATATATCCAGATCATTACCGTTTCACATTCATTAATAAATATATCCAGCACCATTTCCGTTTATAAAAAGGTTTTTTTGAGAGACTTAATTAATTTAATTTCCAATACAAATAATCTATTTTTCTCCTTATTACATTTCCAATCAGAATCAGATCGCGTTACACAATTCTCTTAAAACTAATCCATTTTTGAAAGCCTTTCCGTAATAGTACGTCAAATACATTGGCGCACGACATCAACTACTTACTAGTAAATTTAAATTACTCTCTGTTCCAAACTGTATTTAATGCTAACAATAATTGACAGTTAAATATTTAAAGAGTTACATTGGAGCATCACTCACGCTTACGTTGATTATTTTTTCAGAAGACAGTCACTTCCAGACACTCTCCTAAAATGGACCTGCTCAAAATCATTAATCATACTTAATTGTAGTAGTTAAGTTTTCACAAAGGCACATATACACTTGTCACCGCCACGCAGAGCACACAAGTGTACTGATAATTGACACACATAATTGCTTGCTTACCGAGAACTTCTTAATTAAAAGAACTACAAGTTTACATAATATAATTTCTCTTGATGATGAGTTGAGTCTCTCTTACGAACTTGCCATTTCACACAATATTCACAATCTCGACCTTTTTTAGATTACATTACAACTTTGTTAGCAAAACGTATGAGCAGATAATTCAATATCTTAGAATATATGTATGTATTTCTTATGTATTATCCATACCATACTTCCAATTTATTTTATTTGAGTTAGCTGACAAATGGATAGACATGCATAAAAAATGAGAAAGGGGCTCTATTCAAATTTATGCATGCCTTTCCCATGTTCTTCGCTAGAAAAATGTCATTGTGAAAAATATTATTTGCTATATTTGTAACCTAACTATCTACTTTGGATATTCTACGCCCTTAACACAGATCCAAGATCACATTGACGATTACTCCACTAGATCCTAGATCTAGCAGGGAGTGAACGTGACATCCAACACATAGAACATCAACACCAGCCAGCACACACATAACCTCTTTTCACAAAATCATGCATGCAAATCTAATTTGTGCGTTTTTGCTTTCACTCGACTTACATACAACTCTACATCTACCAAAAAATATCTCTAAGCATATTCTTAAATATCGTTTAAAGCTACATAGATATATTGTGCTACTACCTACACAATGAACACCAACTTGTTTCACGGAGGGTGCAACCACACTTGAAATTTAATTATCATCTCGTAAAACTGTTACATCAGCCGGTTTCAAATTTTTGAGAGCAATTAAATTATTTCGAAGAGGTAGAGGTAGGTATATGTTTCCGTCTCACAGCATTTTATTGATTAGTTTCGTCCACCCTGGATAATATATACTTCTTTTGGGGGATCGTGAGACAATTATGTATTCCTCTTCTGGTATATGACACAACACAATCTTCTCGACACATCCTTTCACGGAAGCATGCTGGACCATTTCCTAGCTTCTTGCTTGATTTACAGCAACAGCATGACGCTGTTATTATTCGACTCATAAAATATAACGCCATCGTCATAAAACTTTTTTTCTGCATTTTATATACGAGCTCATTCATAATCATTATGTTTACGGGCACACTAATTTGTGAGTAAAATCACCCTATACAGCACAACACAAACTCACATAGTAGCAACCAACAAACCTAAAAGTCACGTTATTACGCTACACCCAACGTTAAATTCTGAAAGTTAACCACTGAAAAAAGTTATAATCATACCATATCTTTCAGCGCTCAACTCATTTCATTAAACTCTCTTTTTTTCATAAAAACCATACTACTATACACATGCGACTGCAGGATAAATGTTTATGCTGATGATCATGGTCATAATGATGGCGTTGCAATAAAAACAAAACTCTTTTTCTTGGCCACTGCTGTGAAAAACTTTTTGGGTGGCTGTAGCAAAGCGATTAGAGGATAAATCATCTCTTTTGAGTCTCATTTTAGTGGGATTTGCATAACAATCTAGTAGCGTCCTTTCCTCCTGTACTGCATATGTCAAGATGTAATATGTGGTGTGATGAAAATATCAAATGAGATTAAAGATGATAGGTATAAAGTCATCAGAAAACATTGTGGAACTTGTAACTATTAGTCAGTCAGGAATAAACTAACAATTATTTTTGCAACGACAGCAGAAGCAGCATGTAAGTTCTCTCTCATGTTATTTAAATATTTGTCATTTGTAGTTCTGGACATTTTCTAAGAATCCATTCAAAATTGTTTGCTCTATAAACCAAACAAGACGCAGTAACAAGGTTTTTTCTATCACATAACTTATTTTGTTGACCCAGAAGAAAATTAGGCCATGTATATATAAATATTATGAAGGTATATACTACGATAAAGCAATAAGTCGATTTGGTGGTGTGCATGGTATTTGATCTGTAAATAAGTTAGAGTGAAGGAGCAAGCGAGATACCAGGCATGTACACTAATTACACCAAGACTTCTCCCCAAAGAACTCAATTAAGTCAGCAGGAAACGTGAGTGAAATGGGAGCACACGCGGGGAAACAGGGCTTAAATATCTCTGGAGGATTAAGCCATGTTTTGCATTTTTCCGCATGGAAGTATCACGATGATTGGATGAAATTATATAGCGGATAGAGACCAAAAAATAAAAATGGATTTCTCTCCTTGGAATGCTAAAATGGATGTTTTATATAAACCATTTATTTTCCCATTGCCATTACACCACCGTTAATTTCATTTTCTTCAACAAAGACAACTACATCTAGAGAGGTATTTATTATCTACTTTCACTTCTTCTGCCCTAACGCGAGGAAAGGAAATCGACCAGAATTCTTCAAAGGCAAAGGAAACTCCTAGCTCATATCATTTATTCCATTTTAGCATTCCACTTTCTCTCTGTCATAAACACTATACAAGCCCAACACAGCAACTTTTTTTTCCTTGTCAATATATAGAGTGGTTGAACGTTGAAAAAGCTGGAAATGGTTATGCATGCATGTCTTGAGGGAAACACAAGAAATACTTGAAATGGCTCTCATAACGTAATTGATAGCATCTTCAGAATGGAAGTGGAATAAATGGGTCTACACACACCAGCTTATACAATCATGATTATGATCCTCATCATCATTTAAGCTTTTGGTATGTGTCTTGTTCTACACTACATTTTTGCCCAGAGCCCTTCTCTTAAGTACTTTTATGCCTCTTCTTTAATACTCCGTCTGAAATGTAAGTTTTTTTTCGTCTCTGTGAAAAAAGGAAGGCTAGCACGTAAAGGCATAACATGCAGTAACTCAAGGAGAGGCTCTTAATAGCCATTAACGGCACATGAAAGGCAATTACACTTGAGACTACAACAAGAAAGGGAAAAGAATATACAGAAAGAGAGAGAAAGAGAAAGGGCTCACAAGATACACATATTTCTTCCACGAATTTATTAAAATGTGTGTCCTTAAGTATTGGTGTTATGTATAATATTGTGTAATGGAAGATCTTCAAGAAAACATTTTTTTGTTTTTGTTTTATGGCCAGTTTATATAACGGAAATGTTAAAATTATTGAACAAGCGTGTCTCTTCCGTCGGAAACACCAAAGAGTATATTGCTCGCGTGGTTTGATGCCAGGAGATTAAGTAGATATATCCCTTTAAAAAGTGTAAATTGAGACACGAGCCTCGGTTCCAGACCATTACCATTGAGAAAAGTGGAACAAAGTAAGACATTGGAAGAATACACAAAGTCATATCTAACAAAGCGTTACACAAAACAAAAGCCTTAGCTGCCTACTGATGACTGGTGGAAAAGCGGTGATAATTATTATTGTTATTATTTCCCCTTCATCTCTGAAAAAAAACAGAGATATTCTCTTCTTCTTTCTAGAAGCTTTCTTGTGAGAAGGTGGAACAAAAAACAAAACAGAGATCTTTCCTCTGTATAATATGTGTTCTTTGATGCGTTCAAAAGAAATAGAAGAACAATGACTTCTCCCAACTGACTTTCTTCTCCTCGTGGAGAAGAGAAAACAAAAGAGAATGAAGGGAGATGCTAAAGTAATTAGAGTAATAACAGCAGTAGTTACTTTCCTTAATATGACTGTTGCTTCGTCTGCTTAATAATCATGTCTTGTTGCGTCATATATCATATAATTATTTCTATACAAGTTGTATAATGTTCAGAAACAAGAAAAGCTGAATGAAATAGTGGAGAAAACTCTTGCAATCTTGTTATGTCCTTATGTCACGTTGCCACATCCATTTTGTGAGAATATTCCCTTCTGAAGGAAAACAGTTGTTGCCAAATACTTTTTTCTTCGTTTTGCTTGAAACAAAACTACGTGGGTGCTACTATGTAGATGAGTTTCCTAGCTGTTTTCTTCATTTTAATAAGGAAAGATATCAATAATGAGATGAGAACAAAAACAATGTCGGGAAATAGTAGACTATTCTAAAAGCATACTTGAATTGCTTAACGCAATTTGGTGGAATCAGAGAATGTTGTGGTTGTGAATGAAACGATCCACATGGATGTATAACAATAACGATGAGTATGAATGACGATTCGGCTGAACTCGTTATCCAGAAGTGTAGATTTGTCTTGTGATACGTTTAATGATGATTCAAGAGAATTATTTATTCTCCTTATTTGGTAATCCACTACTCCAAATGTCGTGTTCTAAGGATTCGCAGCCTCGCAGGTATCCGAGCAGAACAACAAGGGGAACCTGCAAGTAAAAAATAATAACATGTTAAAAATGAATCACACAATATCATGAAGTATTACACCTGTCCGTGCTATTTCTTGCTAAGAACTTCAGCTTTCACAACTGATTCTACCAGCTTTAAAATTTCACTCCATCACGCCCGAACAACAAATAGGATCAATATCTTTTAAAAGATAAAAGATTTTGATATTTCTTTTTTGGTTTCAGAGTACATGTCTGTTAAACTGTCAAAGAACAGTAAGATGTTTCTCAGAGTCCCTTACCTACCTTCTTGTCTACATCGTTAATAATGTATTTTGCATTCTCGACAGTGTCAAGTCAAGGGAGTGGAAATGATAAGTAGAATTGACGTATTCATGTGGATGAATGTAAGCCAAAGCACCTGCAAGTCTGTACAACGCAGCATGCTTGTAAAAGCTAGATTTTTTTCAAAGCCATCTCATGGATATGTATAGCTTCTTAGACTATGAAATCGCCTCTTTTTTTCTTCAAAATTTCTCCACCGGCTGTGACTGCTACTCCAAAGCAGTGATACATGAATCAACTTGGAAAAGAGAAGGTGAAGGATTTTCCAGTGGCACACACTGATATTTTTTTTATGTTAATATTACAATACAACTTTTCAAATATGATTTCAATCCACTTGACTTTTACCATAATATATGAGTTTATATAACAAAATGCATACAAGGCTTTACGTAAGCCTTCATCCTGAATTGATCTCTTCTGATCTAATCATTATTATGCAAAAGAATGAATCCATGGAAGACGATCCACGTATTCTACTACTAGCCAGCGTATGGATTTTTTTTTTCCATATGGCATAACACCACATGTAGCTACATAACATATATTACGTGATCGGCTCTACAATGTTATAACCCTTTCATGCAAGTGTTCACATCAAAGAGGCAAATAATACGGGCAAAAATCCATCATACACAAATTTGGAAATTGGACAAAAATGTGCACTGTTATGTTATGATGTTCTTTACTAATGACCCTATAGAACCCTTTGAATTGTGTATATTGAGTCTCAAACGCATATCCTTTTTATCAGATAAGAGTACCTACGTTTTAATACAAATCAATGCTCTAACTCTCACCTCCTAAATCGCATCCGGCTCAGAAAGGATATTCTTGGAATTTTGGAATAGTGGTGCGATGGTTTACACAACGACATGCAAATTTAATAGGCAAATTTTTATCTAACATTTTAATGTATGGTATAACTGCTGATAGTCTCAAGTATTCGAATTTCGTGTTACTTTCTCCAAGAAGCAATCACAAAAGGATGACTGGGTCAGAAGAATTAAATTAAGACTGGTCTGGGTTTGCATCTTTCCAAATGTGTGGTTCAGGATTATGTCGTAAATAGTATATAGTGTGGTAGAAAATATACAAAAAATTTACACGTGGACGTAGGGATTTATACGAAACAACTTTAATTATTAAAAGTTTCTTCTGACCACACACATTCTCATAATTCTTTCATGAATTTCCTGTTTACCCCTGAATACCAAATCATCGTACTATATGCTTTGCCATAATTATAATTTGATGATTCCAATAATATAATCTCGGTCGTACAGTGGCATATATGTTGATATGCAATATGCAAAACAGAAGAATTTGACGTAATGAGCAAACCCCCGCATGTTGTACTTTGAAAGGAAGCTGCATTAAAAATGTATAATGGGATTCATTATTTGTAAGCCAGACACTTTCAACTTGTATAAATTATTAAAGCTGCAATTATGCATCGTATGTTGGTATATATTTTAGTAAATGTAGAGACGAAATGCTGAAAACACCCCCCAGTAGTCTCAAACAATGATTTAGATATAACGGACAACCGAAGCATGACTTTGCATAATCTCACTCGGGTTAAACATTATAGTTTTCTGTGCCTTTAACACTCAACACACGTATGTATGTATGCTTGACAAAATGTACAAGATCACGTTGAGGTTTTATGTATTTCGAATTTTTTTACTACTGACTGAGAACGACATTGAAGGGATGTTCACATAATATAGTGAATAAGGCAAGTAGACAACTATAATATGTCAGCATAATACGAATTGAAAGATTGTGTGAGTGCAGTGCGGTCTACAGGAAAGTTAAAAGCAAGCTTACTTCCGCCCGTTTCTTCGAAGAAGTTTGCTCGTGCGGAAATTAAAAGTACAGTTTTCCTGTCCAATTTTGTACATGCACTTGGCAATGGTGAATGGAGAACCTGCCTGGAATAAAATGATGATTATGTATGAGACGGGATGAGAAAGAGGGAGCCTGTTGCCAATGATGCTACCACAGTGAAAGCTGCTTTCACCTTAGCATGTTGATGACCAATAACAAAATTGTAGGCAAGTGCATTATTATTATTGATATTATTTCGGGATTCTAAGAGTATTACTTTTAGTGGTAAAGTGCTCTGGTTTTGACCTTGGTCACGTCGTTTACTAATGGACATATTGAATAGGTCTTTAGTTTCCAGATGGAATAGAAAATGTTTTTCACATTGGCTTATGGATACAGACTGCAGACTGTGCCTTTACCTTTGTTGTTCTTTATGTCAAGCGGAAACGGAGGCTGCTTGAAGAGCTTTCATTAATGTTGAACATATTCCAAGAATTTGCTCCATGTCCAAGGTCAATATTAAAACAGAATTATCAACCCCACCCACCACATTTTTAAGGTAGACTTGATATGCACAATATCATATGTATATTATTTTGTGTAGAGAAATATGTTGTTTACAATTTGCATACATACTGTTTTCACTCGCTATTTAAAAAATTAGCATCGACCTGTATATTGCAATTTTGCCCTACGGCCCATTATAGAGACTTGACTTCTTTTCAGAGAAAATATTGTTACACAAATACAATACATAATTCTAAACTTTCATTTGTTGATTAGTGCCAAGAGTAAAATGTTTTGCACTCTACCACCCACATTGTTTGTCTTTTTGTTGTGTTCTTCTTAAAGTTACGAAAATCAAATAAGATTACACATGCATGGCAAACAATAAAAAGCCTTTGTGATGTCAAACAAACCAGATCACAAGGTCGAGTAAATGGGCTCAGTTTCACTTAGATATTATGATCAAACCTTGCAAGTTACAAAACATTCTGCTTATACCTTTATATGCAAACATTTAGCAACTTTCTCCAATGTGTATACTGATAAATAATATAAGCTTTAGTGGTGGAGTCGTTTGTGTGTATACCTATAATATAATGTTACGTGTGCATATACTGCTACTAGATCTATCTATATTAACCTTTGTCATCACAAGTCAAAATCCTTGAAATCAGAAAAATGTCTTTGATCTGTGACCCAGTTTTCTTTGATTTTTCATCCAAAAACATTTCCCATTTCCAAAACCAATCCGAATTTTTACATACTACATTCTACTTCCAATCCTAAATAAAACATTCAGCTCTATGTACTGAAAGGATGGTGACGTGTCAGAAGTTGTTTTAAGAACCAAGGAAATCTGCGCATATTTGAAAATTGCTCTAGTAGGTAGGTAGTAAAGGAAACGAGTAGATTATAGCGGAAATATCACAAAATGGAATGACGCATAATACCAAATCAACAATAGAGCAATAAATTGAGATACATATCTATAGAAATTACTGAAATGAATGAATAGGTAATAGAATAGGTACGTAAACATAGGTAATCCATCAAACAACAAAACCAAAAACATCATATTAGTCTTATCATTCCTTTCATTCAATACGCAAATTAATGTTTCTTTTGAACTGTACAGTGCACATATACCTGGCTCGATTTGGAATGATTTGCCAAAGAAATTTCTTTGCACACGTCAAAAATTGACATTAGTTCATTGTCAACTGTTTAATAGGCATCAATCTATCTTATATAATCCCTCTGTGAGCAGCCAATATTTCATCTAATTTGATTCGATAATTGGACTCATTTTCATTAGTATAGTAAACACAAACGGTTGTTAAATTGAAAATAAAGTTGTGGTGCGTGTACCCCACATACTGCGTTGAGTATTTTCCTTCTCTTTCAAACGACATCGACGTCAGAAACAACTAAACTGAAATCTTTGAATGGGCATAATTCTCATTTCCATTTGACATTTTCTGTCAGATTCGCTTTTACTCGCTTCACTCAGCTTTTTTCCGCTGATTTTATTAACGTCTCTGTTCAACGGGCAAAAGTTTCAGTCCAAACTGTTGGTTTGCTACCGCCTTTCATTTCTGCTAAGTATCTCTGCGTATCCTTCATCCGACCGACTCTCTTTTTGGAGA
The DNA here is from genome assembly GCA_034700605.1 of Willowsia nigromaculata. Taxonomy (NCBI): domain Eukaryota; kingdom Metazoa; phylum Arthropoda; class Collembola; order Entomobryomorpha; family Entomobryidae; genus Willowsia; species Willowsia nigromaculata. Next base: position 18,698 of record JAQIXX010001562.1, read on the forward strand.
CACAACAAAACGAGTGCCATTGTCATGTCACTTTTACGCTGATTCATCAGCTTTACACTCCGTTTAGTTGGTAGAACAGTTTTGGCAAAAATAAGAGAGCGAAAAACACAACTAGGGGTGCATTTCATTTCCATGTCGACTTGGATTTTTGGAGTTGTGTCCCATATATCGTATGCATAGATTTACAAAGACCCTAAAAGTATAACTGGCAAGGCAAAGGCAATACACTTTATTATTCTCAAAGTCTACAAACTCTATTCAAAACTTAAAAGGAATTAAATCAGCATGCTTATATTGTTATTATATTTACTGTAGCTATTTTTTATCCTTTCTTTTTCCGGGAATGGTAACGGTTGGATGAGAATCAAATAAAAGCAACGAACTAATGTTGGAGAAATTATACGCAATAAAATCAGTGTAATAAATGGTGTTTGTGAATTTGTCACACTCAAAATGTTACATGAACACATATTTATTTAGTAATGCCACAATAATGACCATTTTGGCTTTCTATAATGAACGAAACTTTCGAAGGACAGAGAAGTTACTATAAAATGAATTAAACGAAGAATTTCCATAATATAAAATCATCATCACGGACAAAACATCATACAACATAATGTAATTGTAATGCTCTTTTGAATGGCTTAATTGGATAACGATATTTTCAATGATATCATTATTATAACACGTGGGTATTCTAAAGTAAGGCTGAATTGTTTGATAGTAGTACTCACCATATATCCGTTGCTGTTATGAATGTAGTCCAGAAGTACGTCAGTGATGAATCGTCATTTGCAGGAACAAAGGCTCTCAAACAAATCCTGGGAATATGCAGGCGTCCATCACTCTGTGCACCTCCATATCAGCTTTCACTTGCAGGAAATAATCCGTCTGTGTAGTTCCTGTATCAATAAAACAACAGGGAAAGTAAATATTTTGTTTGGAATAAGTTAGAATTATGCTGCCTGACACCATGCAACTGTCTGGAAATAGACTCACAAACAACTCATCTACTTCATTAAAAAACAAATTGAAATTACACTTGACTATGTAACCTATTTAATTTGCTACGCAAAAGCTTCGTGTGTTTCTGATTATGAATATTTGTTCATTATAATAATGCCCCAATTTGCTCATAATTAAAATACAATTCATTAGTTAGTTCAACGCACTACCTATTAGTAGCCCATTAAAATAATTGTCAGCACGTGTGCAAGTTTTTTTCGAGGTGACTATTTTGAGTTCTGGTCCAGTTTTAGTCTAGCGAAAATTATATCCACTTTATCACTTCTCTTATAAAACAAACATCATAATGAAAATGCGCAGTTTTGCTTTTGTTTATTTGGTAGAGAACATAACATCCGTAAATGTACACATTAAGTTCCTTATCTAAAGAATAGTTCACTGTGTACGTTTTCATGACCATGACCAGTTCACCATCACGATGAATGACGATTATTAAGGATACCTAGTCTAGTTTAGATGATGACTTCATTAATAAAGTTAAGATCTACGCAGGCAAAACTTCACCCTTTTGAGTTTACTTACTTCTCATGCAAATAAACAAGAGAGGAGTTACATAAGATTATGTCATTATTATTTTCCAACTAAAACTAGAGAGTTGATGCCTCCATTTTTATGAGTCCAAATGAAAGAAAACTTTAAAATGTGAAGTCAGTAAAACTTAAGACATTCATTCCATCTCAAGTCAATTCTAATGTGACAACCATGGCAATTTCTTTTGTAATGTTAGCAATACTCTATCATTAAATTGCTGCATCGATACTCCTTTTGTACGCTTTTCTAAGTGAACATTTTGGACAACCCTTAACCGCATTTTTTCCTCGTAATAAATATGTATGAATGGACGTTTTTATCATTACAATTTACAATCATGTAGACTTAAAGGAATTCTTACTGAAGCCATACAAGACAGCCCAACAACAACAACAACAATAGCGACTGAAATGTAAGATTCCTGCTGTGTGTCTGGTAAGCTTTCTCTTGTGTGAGAAGCGGGTAGATAGAAGAGAAGCAACATTGTAGATTATGTGCAAAATATGAACTCTTCAAACTACAAGATACAATCGACATAGTTCGATGTTTGTGTAACATGAAGGCAGATAGGATATACTGTTTCATGCACATATTTTCATTTGATTGATATGGTTCCTGTTTACTTTCCAAAAGAGAAGCCTAAATGCGAGCATTTTATGTCTGGAATTGACATCTAAGAAAAGACCGTGTGGGTTGTCGAGAAAAATACGTAAATTCTTTCATCGGATATAAAGGAAAATTTTGTGTTTCAAACTATTCTTTTCACTAACTGATGTCGATTTCTACGAAAAACAACTACTATTTCATGGCCTTAAGTCACTCCTTGTTTTCCAGTACATGTTTTTATCATATCATATTTTATTATTGCTAGTATTATTATTGAAAGTTAAGGAGGAAATCACATTGAAGAGGGAACAGGCAATTTTCTATTCTATCTTCACGGATAAAGAGAGACAAAGAATTTGCTAACAACTTATATTTTCGTAGTTGACTGATTTCACAACATGGGGCATTTTCGAATTGGTCTCTGGAGTAGACAAATTGGACGAGGAAAATGGTAAGTGAATAAGGAAAGTTGACAACTCGTGGAAAACTCTATAGAAGTAGCTGGAATTCAGAAACGAATCCAAATCCAAACACAAAAGTAGAGAAAGGATACTACTAGTAAATAGATGAAGAGCTTTAAGCATGGTACTGCTCTATTTGCCTTCCAACAAAACTAAATTTTCCCCATTCTCTTGCTTTCAAATATACGAAACACACTCGCTCTCAAGCTTTATATTTCATTGAGTTGCATACTGCTGAAACCCGGAAATTTATTTAAAATAGTGCAAACAGTTTGGTATTCATTTTTCAGAGATAACTCTGGATTTTCAATAACACAAACCAAAGGATCAGGCATTCCCAAAAATATAGATAAAAAATTAGATAGATAGACAAGAATTTTTTTATTTGCTTTTACTGATTTCAGCATACCAATGAAATTCATTACAATAACAAAGAATACAAATGTGCTCTTCAACTAGCCATTCGCAAAATAATATTTTGGTACTTCAAAATAAGTGCAATGCTCAAAGACAGAAAACAAAAGTTTCGGAAACAACTTCTCTCTTTATTTATCAACCAATGGAAACGCTAATGACTATGGCCACTCACAGTAAGATTTCCATAAGAAAGCTGTGTTTGGATGAATGACCAATTTCATTTTATGATTCCCGTTATGATCAACATGAATGTGAGAGCAAACAACTTATTCAATATTGGACAATAAACTAGCTTAAGATGCTATAATAAAAATGAAAAAGGGAGAGAAGAGAATGGATAATGGATACACTTATTGGAGAATTTATAAATGTTCTGCCAAATGTGTGTACAGTCTCTAAACAAGGATAACGCTCACTTGTGATGATGATAAGTTTTCCTTGATACCAAAGCATAAAGTGCAAAATTATCACTATCGATTCTCGTTTCTCCGGCTGTAACAATAAACATAAATAAAATTTCTAGATCCACAGGATATTATATGCTATGATATGTGTGTTATTGCCAACATTATTCCAGTGTTTCCAGAGAAACTTCAAAAGATTTCCATTAATACTCCTTGCAATTTTCCAATATTGACAAAATCCATCTGCTGTTACTATGCCTTTTATAAGCGCTTAACCACTCAAAATATGCACATAGTACATCTGTGCACATACGTAAAATATACTTATTGTGTGTCATTCTCATTGGTTTGCAAGCTCTGGAACGGAGCCAGAGCGGATTTCAGAGTGAAAGTAACAGACAAACACACGACACGAGTCGTTAAGAGCAGCGCATTTCGTGTCCTGCTATCTCTGCTCGTCTGTTCTGCTTCGTTGACCGTCATCATCATCATCATCATCATTTTTGCACAATGCTCTTTCCCTCTTTAGCGAAAGCACAGCCATCTACATAAACCTTTGATCTGCTAGAATCTACGAAGTGGATGACATTGAATGAAATAGGAAATGGTAAAATAATAGGTTTATCTCAATCCTCAAAACCTTGAATGGCAAGACCATGTCTAGGCTGAATATTAAAGATATCTACATTTTTCGGCGTCTCTTTTTATCTATTAGTCTCGCTCCGCCGAGTTTGTTGCACAATTCTATAGAATTACTGACTCATGGTAAGAAACCGAGTTAAGCGTTTATCATCCCTTACGCTACCACCGCTGCAACGACTTCCATAGAATCTCAACGCGCACCCAAGCCTGATTAAATTTAATAAGAATATTGCAGCTTCTTTCTTTACTTTCTAAGAAAATTTTACGCTTGCGGTTGTCATAGAAAGTCAGAACAACTTTCTGGTTCAAAAACACCAAAAGAAATTCAACTTTCAAAGTCTAGAGTGTAGAAAAGAATGCAGCGCTTAAGGATCGTCCGAGGTCATAAAATAACCTGGTTTTGGAAAAGTGTCTCTACTCTGTACCCTCTCTTTTTGAAAAAAGTAATCGATTCTCAGAAAATTGAAAATCTTTTAGTGTGAAACTTGTGATAGGAAATGACTAAGATGTTTTTGAGAATGAATTGATTCAGTCTACAGTACATCTTCATTTTTATTAAGCCACTGTACGTAATTCAAGGTAAAAGTGTAATAGGCATAATATCTGGCTTGCGTAACATGTCACCACGTCAAGTTGCCCCTTTTGAATTTACTTTCATACTCGTTTGCATTACTCACGTTTGCAAGCACATCATGAACAAGTGAATGTGTTCGACAGAGAAATAAAGGAAGAATTCTTTTTTTCGAAAATAAACTGACATGTTTTATTCCTTTGATTTCCTTTCAAATTCAATAGATTTTCTATACTTTACCTGACTTGCTCATTCACATCACTTTTTTATTATTTTATTCAATCATGAATTGCTATCGCTAACATAACAGACGATGCCCCATAGAAGAATGGCATTTCCTTGATTCACTCTTGTAAATTGCTTCACTGTGCAAAATGCCTTGCTCAGCAGCTGGCTCCTTCTTCGTCCTATTATTACAATTTTGACCTTCACTCCAAACAACAATGCATCCCCCACCAGCTATCCGCATTCCACAAACTATAAAAGATGACATGCATGCCCTTGGTTTCTCTTCTCCTGCACATAATAGGATCAAAGTGAATTTTACAATTTGCTGAATAGCAGAATAAAAGAGTGCATATTGCATTAGAGGAACTATTTTCACTGGTTTTAATGTGATTTGCATATATGTTATTATTAGGGTTATAAAGACTAGACCAAGCAATGATATATTATAGATAGTAACGGCACTACCATGTTAGCAAATTTCTCAATGGTTATCTGTCCAACTTTTATGCAGTAAAAAGTGCATTATGCCTTTCACTACAATAAAACCAATTTCTTTGAAGACCCATTTTCCTAATTGAAATGGGTCACTACCTACCTTTCAATGAGCTTTATATTTTAATGTTGATGACAAAAATCTACCTTTTTGTCTTTCTTTTTTACTGCGACATCTTTTATATCTCCATGGTCCCTTGTGTAGTCTAGATTTAGTTCATATTTTTTTTTAATAAAAAACCTTTTGGCGAAGTTAGAGCCTTCAAACCTGCTACCGGAATCCCGGAAGTTGGAAAGCTGTGCATGTATAAATATTTTACATCAAATGACTTTGGACTGTGTGATAGCAAGCAGCAACGTGCATTAGAGAAAGTATCAACCTTGGTTTCCTTGTAACCAACTTATATACCTTTGACATTACGGCATTTTTTATTGCCTTTTCTTTCAAAATATAGCTATGCAGAGGCTACCTTCACATGCCACAAACGTTTGTCCTCTTTCCTCTCACTATTCCAATTCCAGGTGACTTCATTCATGTCAAAAAGATCAAGTTACGTAAACGAGGGATGTCGTATGGTGCAAATGACGTGTAAAAATGTAGATAAAAAAATATCCCAAACCTTTCAAACCAAAAGAAGACACAAAAACTGGTTGCTCGTTTTTTATCAGGCTTTTCAAACTATTTCCCATTCCATCAACATGGTTGAATACTGAGTGCTTTCTTGAGGGTTGGAAACAAAAAAGTCTCCCGGTGATATTTTATTTTCAATGGGGTTTTAACAACTTGAAAGCAGAGCAAGTATGCCCGCTTACTTTGTGCTCCTATCCTTCTCCATCTTTCTCGTCGAATTCCACTTGAAAACTAAAAACAAAAAAGGATGAGAGTGGGAGTGAATGATAGAAGAGGGCTCTGCCACCTCTTTTGAACAAGGCGAGGAGTGTGTTTGTTGAGTCATTTAAAATACCATTTGACAGTTTTATCGCTTAATTGATGCTTTAGAAACTTTGTAAAAGGTACTACCAACTGCTACAAGAGGATAATATCTTTGCGAGTGTGCTATTAAAAGTTTCTCTGAAACAACTTATATCTTCCAAGAATCTTGTTTACTACGAATTCATCTTGTTTTCTCAAAAACAAGAGAAATCCAGGTTTAGAAAATGCCTGCTCAATACAAGGCACAAAATTATAATATAATTTGTTACGTCAATGATATTAAAGCTATCGAAATAAATTGTTCCACTTTCAAAATTTACAATTTTGTCTAATTTATCTTTTTGTCTTCAAAACTTGCTCACCATTCTCGATTACTTTCACTTTAATAAGGGTTTTGTATTTTTTACTTTGCCTTGAACATCTTTAGAATGATTTTTAATCGCTAGTTTCCAGAAACTTCTATTTGTATTTTTTTTTTTGCTATTTCACATAAACTTGCAAACAACGAGCAAAGTTTTTGTTTCACACAAAAACAAAAGCGACTGCCGTCAGCGGTACGTTTCAGCTCTCAATATATTATAATTTTCCTGTCACCTCGCATGAATACAAGGCACACATAATTCAAGTTCCCAGGGACATTTTCTTATATTGTAGTACAATAACAACAAGTTACTTCACTAAACTGCACAAAGAAAGGACGGAAAGAGAAATATAATATGACTATCATGAACATGTCACCACTGTCATTAGTGCAACGTCACTTAAGTCTGGAAAGGCATACCTTCTTTTTCATTTTCCCTTTAACGTCATCTAAAACCATTCATCCTCGTCACCATCATCATTTCTCCAGTTTCTGCTGTTTTTCCCACATATGATCAGGATGCAAACAGCACTGAGCTCCCGTGTGAATTCGAAAGTATAGTAACACCAACGCAACACATGCCTCTCGAACCATACGGCAAACAACTAACCATATCATCGCATAAATACTAGAACACCATTCCTTCCTTTCTCCATTACCACATCATCATCCTCTAGAGCAAATAACCATAACCATAATGTTTACTTTCACTCTTTTCTTCCGCATTTTCCAAGGCAACGTTCCCACTTTTTTTCGGAGAAACCAGGCCAAAAGCAATTTCCTTCTGTATGTACATCATGAGACGAAAATGGTATGCATTATGTAATAAATGGGAGTTGAAAGATGATGACATATGTTGGCACACACGACCATATTTAGCAATTCTAAAACGGTGTGGTGGTCATCAGCATCCTTTTTTGTACCGATTTGTTGAGTATGTATGGTACATACGCACTTTATGAATTTTTTCATCCTTCCTACCTCAGGTCCAACACTAACTATTCGAATGCAGGAAACAAAAAGTGTTTGAAAAGTAAAATTTTCTTGAGAAAGACGAATGATTCATGTTTCAACACAAGTTTCACCATCTATAAAATAAAACGTATGTGTATGTATGTCCTCCTACTTTTCTCCAATTCCGTATCATATTCAACATCACCACCACCGGCATAAAAAAGATTTAGAGTGTTCCCATTACATTTACAATTTACAGTCGCTGTTGAATATAACATGGCACACTTTCTCCCCCAAAGGACTTGCGAATTTGATCTTCCGTATTCGAATAGTTCTGGAAAAAAATAAAACGAAGCACTAAAGTTGGCACTTTTCTCTATATATATGTTTTTCAAGCTCATCTTTACGGATGTGGTGTTATTATGTATCTGTTCCTTCTGAAAATCGTTCTTCGTGCAATACACGCTCAAGTTAGTAGATTTTTTCTATTACTTTATGTTGTTTTTTCTTTCATTTTCTTGAATACGTATCACATGTCAAAAACCGGAGAAAGCGAGGAAATAGAAAAGGGAAAGTGAATAAGTTGTTTGAAATGTTCGAAGCAATAGTAAAGTTTCGGTTTTCCTTCCAATAGTTTTTTTCCGTTCTTTTTATCCAAGCCGATTCTCTCTCCACCCACATTCTTTTATCTCGGCATTCCTGGATATGAAAAAAATTCCAACAACAACAAGAAAAAAATCTTGACGGAAAATGGCGAGTATATTTTGTAAGTAAAACGTCATCACTTCCTCCCTTCTACATAAAGGAGATAAATTGAGGAAGAGGTCGATCATTCAGCCTTTACAGTTTAAGCACAGTCTTCTATGTACGTGATGGAAAGATTTTCGCACACTATCTATTATTACGTCTGATCGTCAAAGGATAAACAGATGGAAAAAGGATACTGGTTGTGATAATCCGGCAAAGTGTAATAGAAAGGAAGACGCGACTACTCTCTTTTCATTCATAAAATTTCAGGATTAATGTATCCTGTCCTTTCTTGTCTCTCTACTAGTGAATCAACTTGTCATGCTAAAAGTGAAAGCAAATATCTTTCTCTTTCTTCTTCTCAAAGTAGAGAAGTGTGATACAAGCTCTAAGATACACTTGCTCCATTCCTGGGAGTACTATACGTATTTGTAGCAGGAATGAATCTCAATTTTTATATGAACATCTGTGCCACTTTTTAACTCCCAGCTTCATCCTTTCCCGGAGAATGGAAAATTATTTGGCATAAGGACATACGTTTCCGTTGAATATTATGTTGCATAATAGAATAATAATCATAATGCCATCACCACAAAACTCGTCTCGTTATATTTGTTGGGTACATGTGCCAGAAAAAAGTGTACTGAAATGAAATGAGGAAAATTACATAATTCAAAAAGGTGAACACGAGTACAAAACTGCAAGGACAATTCCTCGTGTGAGTGAAGCATATATTATGTACAATCTATTACTAGTATGAAGAGAACGAGGAAGGCATACAACTTAATTTTGTTCTCTCTCTATCCTTTTCGTTCCCAAGAAGAAGCCACTGGAGCAAAACTTTTATAGTCGACGTCTGTTACAAATCTGTACAAAAAGTGTGTGCACGCACACTCAAAAACTATATGTATGTACCTAACCATGACACAAATTGTACAAGGCACTTTCTAACTTAATCTTCAAAATTACATTTCCATTAAATTTGTTGAAGGTTTCTGTGCTTCCTTAAGCATAAGTGGTTACCTAGAGAAAATATGAAATAGAAGAGAAAGTTATTTGGATCAAGTCACTAGTTTGTCTGCCGGCATGCACACTCACATGGGATGAAAGAGAAAGAGACAAAAAGACTGAGAGAGCTCAAGTTACAAGTAATCCGTCCAAAAATTGGTGTAGTAAGTAAATCACAGGAAAAAAAATCTCAGTTATAATGAAATTGCATGAATACCACCATCATACTCATGTAACGTAATGTAATGGTGATTAAGGGTGAGAAAACCTAGTTTTTTGGGTAGTGAAACAAAACTCATATTACATATTACCTACTTTCCTTTGTAATTTTTTCTGTCCTGAGAACGAGAGTCAGCACGCAGTCCTCTCTTTCGTCTTTCAAAGCATCAACCCCGACAAAGAGAGTAGGAGAAGACTGAAGAAGAAGACAGCTCTTTCCATTAATACAAATGTCCTACTTAATTTTTTCGAAGTCATGCAATATGAATGGTTTTCTCCTTTATGAGCATGAACAGGATTAGGAAATTAGAGAAGGAAGCACCTGCATTTTTTATGACTACCTATAGCAAGTACTGCAATAGGATAGCGCGTAGTTATTATCGTAGAGTAACACACTCAGCTTTCATGTCGTTTGAGCTAAAATGTCTCTTCCCAGCAACAAATTAAAAAATCCTTTTATACTTTTTGTAAAGTTGCAGGAAACTGTCTTTGACAATGAACAAAAAACTAGGCAATTATTTTTTTCTAATTCCAATGGCATAATTGGATATAGGCTAAATACTATGATGTACTCAGGCTACTTATGACGAGTCATGTTACGCAATTCATCTCTGCATTAATATGGTTTAAAGACTGTGCACATGAGCAGTACTTACTGCGCGATGGCAAAATGTACGCATTTCAGCTCGTGATTGTACTAGCACAATAGTGCTAATTTTATTAATTAACTCAAAGGCTTTTCCTATTTGCTAGTTGCATGCATATACCTGCTTATACTAATCTATTTTCCAAAAAGAGTTGAATTGAAGTCATCATGATTTCTCATTCTCGTGAAAGCACCGGTTTCTAGAATTTGTGTAGCTTATGTAAAACTAGTACCCTAAAATGTTTTAGCAATAAGTAGGAAAATTATGTAAGCTCACATGGCAGCTGTTACGTTTGAATGGTCGGTGAGCTATATTTAGTTATAATGACACTAAATGATGAGACGCGGCATGATATAGCTTTGAGAAGAGTAATATCATGTTTAGTTTTTGGCTCATTGTTTCTCTTTGCAAATTTAGTTTAATTAATATCGTGTAACAAAATGTGCTATTTTAATTCAATTTTCTCTAATTTTCCATGTCTCTTTCTTTCTTCTATCCCGTCATTGCAGTGTTATACTAGCCATCCTTCACATTTCGCTGCGTTTCCTGAGGATTTTATTTTGAAATCAAATTCATATTATATATTATCCAATGTTTCCTTCTATTCATTAACACTAGACAACCTTCGTATTAACAAATGGAATAGATGACGTAAATTGTAGTGTTGAAATATGTGTTTATTTATTGGTAAATGCGAATCAACATCAACAGTTTGTGTAGGTGGAAATGTGTAAATTGAAAGTTCAAAGTTAGTTGTGGCGATGTATGCGGTGTTATGTTGGTTCAGAACTCTGATTTGCTGAATCATCAACTTGAGTGTCACTATAAAATTGCTACATTCCACGTTTGACTACCATCATCATACCTAATATATTTTTTTCCACCGTAGTAGGGCATCTTGGCTGAACATATAAGATATCTAATCACGATGCTTAAACTGCAACGCTGCAAGCTTGACACCTAGCACGCCCACATAGAAAGCAACGGAAAGATGCTTGGATGTCTGCAATTGATTGAAAAATTGTATACCGTGCTCACATCGCATAAATCATGAACACGTGCGAAATGTTCATAAAAATCTACGTGTTTGCTTGCGGTGCAATCAAATATCCATTTGTCGTTCTAGACCAAGTGATTGAGGAAAGCAGAAGGCACTCCAATACTGACAAAACGACAGAATAATCACAATAACGGCAATTTGACTGTTTTATTTATTGCTTTTACTCTGCCATTTGGCATTTTCTATGCGTGCCTGTTACAACCATAACAGAAAAGTGAAAGCGGCCACAGCCACAAAAGCCACTTTTTAGACGCATTCCCTAAAATATATTTCTTTTTTTTTTGTATCTCTCCAGCTTATTTTGTACCACTTAAAACAGTTGGAGGTCATTTATTATCGAGTTTGTGCTTGTGAAGCCATTTGTTGGTACAGATTTATGTAGATTTAATGATAATGCTGTGAAAAGCAGCAGGAAACCAAACCATGGCAGAAGGGTGAAGGTGTTTGTGATGATACCCATGCATAAATATAGAATGTAGAAAATAAGGTGAACCAAATTTATACCCACTTTACGTTGAATTGGCAGAATTTATTTTCGAAAAATTGATAGTTTTTTTATATTAAGCAAATTTTACTTACCAGAAATCACTGGTTGTTTGTCTAAATAGGCAAAGCAAATCGGCATTCCATTGTTTGCAGGGAAACTTTCTTCTAGAGTGTTCTCGCTTCTTCTCTAACCTTCTCGCCAAGTGTTTTGATGTAAAACTAATTAGCTAATGGGCTCTTAAGTCCTCATTATCCTACCAAATTATCCTCTAGTCTTTCAGGTACGAAAACAAGCACTCTCTAAGTATCTCTTGTCGTCGATGGAAAGAGTTTCACAACTTTTAAACAAATGTACATAATCCATGTAAAGTAAGTTTTTACACTATGTTTAAAAGTTACATACAGTTTACACTATACTACGCTACTATACAAGTATTTTACTTCTGTTCCGTTGCACTTGTAATTCTTCACAAACAAGACGACAGCTTAACTTTAATTCTTGTCATTTGACTACAGAGGAATATATTTATAGCTAGAAGTTTTCATTACAAATATTTACACACTCACACAAACATTCAAGCACTCAATGTTTTGAAGGAAGGTGTCAAGTGGCACAGAATGAGACTGGAACACTACGAATAATGAACTCCACCTCTGTCACTAAGCTAAATTTAAACGTGTGATAAAGTCACCATAAACGTAATTAGTCTTGCGTGTGCAAACATACCAAAACAATACTCAGTAGTAGTTATAAAATCTCATCATCACAGAATACCTCGTATTTTTTTGCACTACAATCCGATTCCAAAACTCCCTGTTTATTCCTCCACTGCAGCTCATAGACAAAATCAACACTTTCAATACTGTAATTCGTAAAATGTCTCGTGTTATCTTTGAGCAAAGAGGGTGCTTTCTCTTTTCTCTTTAAACCGCATCTAGATTTTCCAGTGAGTGATCACCATTTTTAAATGTGATGACATGATTTGTAGCCCCTCTTGTACCCCCATTTTCACAATGTAATGCCAAAAGAGCGGTCTCCTTTGTCACGTTATTATCTGCACCCGCTCCTGTTGGTGGATTAGGGCGAGAATTTGCATTTTGGGATGGTCGTCGCTGAACAATCTGGCCATTTCCATTGATTGGTGGTCCAGTCGGGTTCAAGAGCAGTTTGCATTGTATTACTTTGCGGAACGCCTTCCGGAAGTTGTCAGATAGGAAGGCATAGAGAATGGGATTCACACATGAATTTGTGTAGCCGAGAACATGAGCTGTGATTTGGATGGCAACTGTGAGATCAGAGATCTCATACAAGTGGAGACTTTTCAAGAGAAGCACAGTTTGGATGGGGAGCCAGCAAACTGCAAATACACCCACCACCACAACCACCATACGAGTTACCCGTTTCTTTCCACGAAGGGACTGCCGGGAGACGCCAGCTGAGGAGACGGATCTCCAGAGCCTGAAGAGCATGCCAAAGTACAGGAGACAAATTATCGTCAGTGGGACGACATAGGATGTGAGCATGAAACTGATTTGGAATGCTGCGTGATTGTATTCTTGTCGAAATGTGCATACAGCTTGATCCTCGAACATATATCTGGAAAAAAATTAGGAGAAGATGCATGCAATATATTGTTTTTAAGCACTCATGACATGACATCTAAGAAATATTGGTTCGCTTACGTGAAATACATGAGTCCATGTGCAGGGAGTACTGGAAGGCATGAGAGTAGAATGATAATCCATGTGATTGCAATAGCCCAGTAGGTATTCCGCTCAGTCCTTATGGAAATCGAGGCCACTGGATAAACCACTGCCAGGAACCTGT
>JAQIXX010001563.1:0-32321 GCA_034700605.1 Willowsia nigromaculata
CCCTCAATTTCTCCACCGCTTCTCTTATCTTTCTCTGGCGCTCCCTTTCAGCCTCTCGGTGCCTTTGCTTCATTTCCTCCACCTTTTCTATCTGTTGCCGTTCCTCCTCCGTCAAGATGGAGAGATCGCCTCCTCTTCTTTGAATCTCCTCCAGTTTCCGGACCGCCTCCTGCTCCGCCATCCTCCGCTTTCTTGCATACTCTCGATTCCGTTTCCTCTCTTCCTCCAAACGTAGCAGCCTGCGCTTTCGCTCATGTTCCCGTTTCTTCTTCTTCTGTTCCTCCAATTTTTCAATCTGTTTCCGCTCCTCCTCAGTCAAGTTGGAGAGATCGCCTCCGCCCCCAATCTCCTCCATCGCATCTTGTAGGTCCATCTTTCGCTTTCTTTTATTCTCTCGATCCCTTCGCTTCCGTTCTTCCAACCTTTCTATCAGTTGGCGCTCCTCCTCAGTCAAGTTGGAGAGATCGCCTCCACTTTTTTGAATCTCCTCCAGTTTCCTCATCGCCTCATTCTGCGCCATCCTCTGCTTTCTTACATACTCTCGCTTCTGTCTCTTCACTTCCTCTGTTTGTTCCCGGCTCCTCCGCTTTCGGTTCACTTCCTTTTTTTCTTCTGTGGGTTCCTTCTTCATGGGAGGGGATGAGGTGGACTCCTCCTCCAAATCTTCAATCTTTATTTTAACGTCCGTGTCCATCATAACTCCAGTTTGTCCTCAAAAAAAAATTTTTTTTACAAAATTAAAACATTTACAGAAGGAAAAATGAATTGATAAACTTTAATTAACTGAAAATCGTTTGGAATTACTTGGCAGTTAATTGATGAGTTCGTAAATGCTGTTGCAAATAGACCAGAGCCTTAAATGTCTTCGAGTATTTGGAGCACCTGTAAAGGCCCAGATCTTCAGAACGGTCAACGGTGGACCTTCCTCTCTCGTGTTGGCCCACGTCCGTGGCACAGGGGGCACAGTAGTCGCAGAATCTGCAGTTGTAAGGCTTTTCGCGAATGTGACGCCGGATGTGAATGGCTTGGTCGCAGGTGCCGCTGAACTGCTTATCACAGAAGACGCACACAAAACCCGGACCTCGCTTTTGTTCCTTCTTGATCTCACCGCTTGTTTTAACGGTGGACATTTTTCTTGATTTTTAATTTTTAACTGCTCTTCTCAAACACAATTAAATCTCCATTAATTACCATAATTAACTATTTACAGCGTTTAACTTCCGAACACGCTTTCGAACGCCAGATGAGTTTGTTTGTTTGCAGGCTGCTGAGCTGAGGGAACTATCATCTGTGCGTTGTGATTTCCTCTCCCGCCAAAATTTTCAACCTTTTCGGGGTGATGTGGGAAAATAAAGTGCATATTCATCAAAGTCTTATTGATAGTAAAGCTCTTTGTTTTCTCCACGCGAGATCATTAACGCGGCCACTATCATAAGAATACAGCGCTTTAAAGGATTAAGTGCAGATGCGCCTTTGCTAAACTTGTAGAAACACCTCCACCACTTACGCTACTTGACCGCACACTGTCTTTGTTTCCCTCAGCATTTTTCACAATGACGCTTTTCCCAACGATCTGATCCATATCCCCCAAGAAATGAGAGGATGATAAGCCCTCTTCATGCTTATCATATTGGAGGATGAATCCTGTTCCGTTTTAGTAGAGTAATTATCAATGCTGAATGAATTGATCAAAGCAAATGAATTAGCAGGTATATTTAAAAAAATAACTATGAAATAGATGATGAAAATTAAGTCTTTTTAAGGCTTTCAATAAGCACGCAAGGATGAGGTCAAAAACTATATGAAACACTGACAAAACCCAAAACCTTGGGCCGCAGAGACCTCCATAAACCTATTTTCAATTGCTTAGGACGCTAATATCACTAAAAGCTCAATTCTCCATCAGGGGGCGCTCAGAGGTCAAATCCGACAAAAGATTTGAGGTCAGCACTCTATGAAAACCCCATATGCATATTTTCAGCTTTCTAGGCAGCGTAACACAGTTTCTGACAACAGAAAAACATTTGCCACGCACGCCACGCAGACAGGTGACAAAACTTTCCGATAACCGCCAGCCGCCTCGCGTGCTAATAATTTAGCAGTAATTTCGTCTGTGTCAGATGAAATATTGAAATAAGTGATTCACATGTATTAACAAAACAAAAAATAAGTCTAAAAAAAAACACATGAATTCTCATGAAAATCAAGGTGGTCACTTAAAGATTATTTAAGAAGAATGAAAGAGAATAATTATATAAAAAAATTAGGAGTTAATTGAGACATTAGTAAAAGAATAAAGGAATTGAACACTTCGGTCAAATGGGACATTTAATGTATATATTTTATTTCATAAACTGGTCAGAAATATATACATTCAAAACAAATTCATCAATAAATGGAGTTACGCTTTTACTAAATATATATATATATTTTTTTACTAAATAAGACATTGCTTAATGCAGTCGCTCGTTTTGAAAGTATTCCTGAATGCAGTTAGGGATATTCAGACTTTAAAAAAGCTTATTCCAGTACCGTCACTTCTTCACTTGCTCCATTTTATACTTTATTTTCAACTGTTTCCAGTTACATTGATAAGTAATATATATGTTTTCGCGAACACACAAGAAAGTGAACATTGCAAAATTAGATACTTCATTATTCAGAAAATGTGTTTTAAACTCATGTGGTTAGCTGCTCGACTACAAAATGGTGATTAAAAGCTTTGTTCCAGTAGTTGACTGTCCCAGAATTCGAAAGCCCCATCAGCAAAATTCAAAGGTTTACATTAAATTTGGGTAAATTTTAAGCAAAATTTGAAGGTTTTTCTTAAATTTTCAACAAAATTTTGCACATTTGCATGTCAAATTTTCTAGTTTGTGCTAGAAATTTATATTTTAAAACAATATTCTGCTGCAAAACTTTTCAGAACGTGGGTTTATTCTTGTATGCTGAAAAATTAAAGTAAACTTGCAGCACCAAACTACATTGCTGGATATTTTCAGTTTTATTCTTCCAAATCAAAGCCATTTACGTTGCCTCGGAAGACGAAGATGGCAATTTTTGAGGGAAAACATTATTTTGTCGATGTACAATTTGATTTTGGGTGATTTTGAATGCCGGTTTTTAATGAATTAAATCACAGAGTGTAGTAGCTAGTGTAGTAGTAGTCCCTCAACGCCTACTCATGCATTGAAATATTTTACTTCAGAATTTGTTATTATTCATGGGCTCATATGAAAGTATATTAAACCACTTACTTGGATTAATAAAAAATCATAGACAAATATGTTAAGATGAAAGCTAATTTTCGAATTGGTTTTTAATATAATGAAAAAACACAGGCTTAAATATTCTTTTGGGGTACTAATTTACTCCATATTTTACTATTGCCACAAACATATTTTTATAAACAGAAACCGATACATTTAATATCGAAGTAGACGTGTAACATTGCGAGTTATCCTTTTACTTAGTTATTGGAAGCAGTTCCAGCTGAACTCCTTGCCTTTGTGTGATACAAAACATTTGATTTAATACAAGCATTTCAAAAATATTGTGCAGGAAATTTTGGACATAATATGTAGATTATATTTCCTTGGACATTGCTTGGGTTGAAAATTGCTATAATCAATTGACAAAATATACACGTAAAATTATGAATCTTTAGCTGTTTACACTACAATGGATACTAAATTGGCTTTGTGGATACTCGTTCTGCCTATAGTGAAAGCGTATAAAAGTAACACCAGCTCAGATGATTTTCAAAGATTTGGTGTTGACTTAGACGCTTCGTTAAACAATACTGAAGAAAATAATAAACAACTATTTGGTTTTAAACCTGTACCTGTTGAACACAAAATGAAGGAGTTTTTAGAGCACCAGACTTTGCATGGTCTTTTTGGCGTAATGTCTGAATTTGCGGATCAGAAATGTCTGATTTTTATTGACAATTATCATGGACTTGACATCCCAAACTCGATAACTTATTCAATACTGATCAGACAGTTTTCTCTGGGTATTCTCACACAGCCTGAACACCCACACAGCAAAATACAAGAAATATTCTTTTCTCCAAGAAATCCTGTTTGGAGCACAACACACGTTTGGCTTTCCTTCAACTCTTTGATAACAGATGAAGATAGCTCAGATATAACTCGTGATTACAAGCTCGACTTTCTATTCTTTGCCATGAAATCAAAACCATGGAATTGTCAAGTTCAGGTTGCCGTTTTCCTCCCCGAGATCTTGCCCAGCGATCCAAGTCTGATGTACCCCAAAATTTTCTATACAACAGAGAAAATCCAGGATGGATTGAATTGGAATCCCACTATTGTATCTATCCAAATAATGGTGGTATCAACCCGCATTAAATGGCCAAACGATGATAGGTTTCGTTGGATCGAGAGACAGTTGTCATATGACGGCATTGTCAACCCTTTATTCCACTCCTCGCATATTGAATTGCTTGTTTTGAATGTTGCCGGAAGAAGACTAGCGATGTACAATCTTTGCGTAATATGTAAACCACGAGAGTACAAAAGAGTTTATTTCACTGTCCTCGATAATTTCATAAACACTCGAAGCAATGCCATAATCCCTGTAAACGGCTTTTCAATCAGAATAGGTTTGGAGTGGTATGAGTATTTCGAATTTGATCTGAATGTGTATCTGTGCGAAGACAGTTTTGCTAAAAATCTTCTTCTCAATCGGTTTCCTGGGAATGATGAAATTGCTCATATTACAGTACACATTTTGATTACATTACTACACAACTACTCCTATAGCATGTATCGCCAGAGAGAATGTGTCAACGGTATAATACAAGGTCTACCGTTCATCCTTCAGCGAGATTTTGAGGAAGAGGACTTTGACACAAGTTTATCCATAGTGTCCAATTCAAAAAAAGCATTTTTAAAAAATCATGAATTTCTGGTTTTGGATACTCTAAGTAGCTTACAGTTCATAGGATGTGGTGGAACTGACTCGGAATTTTTGGCGTTTCGAGAACTTGTAAACGTGTTTGATGGATACATTTGGCTATTCATATTTTTAACATCTGTCGCTTTTATTATGACGCTAAACTTTTTAAGAGTGGGAAAGACAAATGGCTATACCATGAAATATGTGGAACTAATCTTGAGGGTGTATTTGAATCAAGATGAGGGAATTAGCATTTTTAGAAGAGTTTCAACAACTAGACTTTCATTAGCCTTATTAGCTTTAGCTGTCACGGTTATAAGTAATGCTTGGAAAAACGATAATGTTTACAACATAGTTTCACCCCGTAAACCTGTTCACTTGGAAACATTCAGACAACTTATGGATAACGGTTACAAATCCTACACTAGAGCGGATTTATTTTTGCAAAGGTTTTATGAAAATATTGAGAATAGGGTTGAAGGGTTTAAGACCGACGATGGACATTTTGCGGAAACTAGTATTTTTACCGTATCCTCTGAAGTGCATCGATTAGAAGTTAACACACACGGTTATCACAGAGATAACAAAAGTGTTGATCATTTGGTTTATAATAATACTTCGATGCACCCAAAGAAATCAGGTATTTTGAATGACATGATATCAAAAGGTAGAAGGTTAACGAATAACTACAAAGTGGATCTTGCTGATGTGATTCTTCAGAAACTTTACTTTAGAAGTGAGTTAACAATGTTGTGGGAAAGCTTAAAAGCGTGCAATAAGTCTGCTCTGGTTTTACCAGGATATATGTGCGCGAAATACGCTTATATGTTGCGAAAAACAAACTTGACCAAAGATAAGATTCAGATTGGAAAAGAACTGTATTTTCAGTCGTATTATGTATTTAGATTTGGTTCATATATTCCCATCTGGTTAATAAGGAGATTTAGAATATTTAGACAAACAGGGATTTTTGACTGGTGGGGAATGTTTCTCAGAGAAACAAAATTTTCAAATCCATCTGTCACGGAACCAGAAATGCGGAAAACTTCCATGAGTGGAAATATTTTAGTTATATTTACAGTTCTGGTGGGTGGACTTGTCATTGCAATGTTGTGTGCTTTTGTTGAATGCCATTCAAACGTGGTTAGGAAAGTGAAAAGCTGCGTTATCACCTTGTGGCATATAGAAAATTTTAAAATCTTTAAAAACGTGGCCTTGAAAATTAAATCTAGAGTATTTCGAATAAAAGGACGCCCCATATTTGTCAAGGTTTGCATGTTTTATGTAGAGGATTTATTTCCCAATAAGTGCTGAAACACAATTATGAAATGATATCTGTTACTTTATAAATTAGGTAATGATGGAGGACCAGTTCAGAGTACAACCGAAAAATACTTAGCCGGGATCAATACTTGTGCAGAAGGTTTGCCTTAAATCATAATTTAAAAATTTGTTTACACATTTACAACATTGAACGAGGAATTTATTTGAACTTGTATAATTTTTAACATAATTTTTAGATTGTAAATATCCTGGAGTCTACACGAAGGTATCATCATACGTTGACTGGATAAAGAAAACTGTTGCTGACAATAAAAACTGAAGGCTTTATTGCACATACCATTATTATACCTATCAATTTTGAAGCCATAGTTTTAGCTGTTATCTTTGTGTTTAAAACAATTTATATTTTATTGTGAGTATCTGTAGTTTTTTTGCATTTGTCTTTGTGTATACCTTTGTACTTGAGTGATGATTAAGTGAGTTAGTGATAGATTTTAGGAAGTTTTTCAATTAAATCGCTCAAACATTCAAGAGTTTGTATTCATAAAGATGCATTTTAATGTAAACAGACAAACCTGGAGGATAAATCTATGGAAATATATAAATATCTATATTTTGTGCACAAAATTGTGTATTGACTTCTGACACGGCATTTTACTTATTTTAAATTTTAAGTTCAGTTGATTTAGAGATAGAGTTACTAAATACCATCAGCATGATGTCTGACTCATAAATATTGTAACAATTCTGACGAATGAAAACATTCGGCAATATTTAGGTAGGAATTCCCAATCAGGAATTAATTAGATAAAAACAAGATAAACAATAACAACAATAAAATATGTAAGAAATAGGCTTGAAACCCGGTAGTTTTAAGTTAAATAATGAAATATGTTATGTTCTGCATGAATGAGTAACTATCCTTCCTTATTGCATTCTTTTCCATGCATTTTGTTCTATTTTTAGCTCTTTCTGGAACTCCTATAATTCCCATAAAATTCCCCGTTTTCTGGCGAAATAACCGGTTTAGAAACAATCGGAAATCCTTTGTTTTCTTTCTATTTTCTTTGTTAGGAATTGGTATAAATACTGTCCGACTGACCGTTATTCTTCAGTCAGTAACTGGACAGTGAATAGTGAATTAGCTTCTTAACCTGGCCGCCACGGCCTAGGTATTATCTTAGGCAATAGTTAGGTAATAGTATAGTTAGAGTGAATCTCTCTTGTATTATTGTGAACATAATAAAACCTCTACTTGAACAACACACAACACAGTTTTGTGCCGTTCATTTCTTATTCACGACTTCATCATCACACAGCCAACGATACAATATGATTAGTATACATTTCACTCTCTAATGGGATATATTTTGTTTTTATTTGCCAGTCCTTAATCGCTTGGGAGTACAATGATCTATGAACAAATTTGATTATAGACAAACGCAACTTGTGTTCATAACTTTGCTGCTACTTTCTAAGATTCTGCAAAATAATTCTAATATATATATGCTAAGAACTCGGAAGGCACATTGAAACTTCAAGTGTAAAGCTACAATTAATTACAAGATCATTTAACCTGTACTACCATACTTTCGATAGTTAAGTATTTTGGTAAATATTCATATATATGCTTTAAAGTGTGCGCATTTTAGTTTAAATACTACTGATCATATAATTGTGGCAGTCAATTTATTGTTGTTATAAAATATTGAAATCACAATGAACTTAAAATAATGGAATTCGCTTGACAAGGGATATTTGCATGGTTTGTATTTTGAAATGGTATCTAAGCTAGAGAAACCACGAAAACAAAGTGAAGTCGGAGAAACCTCTTATGAATGACTGAAATGTCTAAATACTTGTTTTTTAAACTTCTGTATTCCAGAACATACAAACTGCAGCAGTTCTGGTAAATGTATTTAAGAGTTAGGAGCGCAAAAGCGCTCAATATCTTAATAGCAATCAGCAAATTCATTACATTTTAGGTAATCAATCAAAAGAATAACTTCAATTACTAAAATATTTTATGCTATTTATAAAAACATTGTAGATGGGCATTAGCCACAGCCTAAGGTTACATCGCTTTGAACTCACATAGATTTTCGTGAATTGGGAAACTCTTTTGTGATGTACTATATTATACAGTATTAATCATTAAATAATTAATGCAATAGTTGTAGAAAAATATCTCGTATAGTATTGCTGCATGTAATATAGTTATACTTTTACTGTTGTCGATTGAAAATTTCAGAATACAATTTATGTTACGGAAAGTGTGCGTGGAAATTTTCGGCCTAAAAACTAACAAATGCAGAAGGAACCTTACCAAAATGAGGGTTTATCGAATAGTTGCATTGTCAAAAAATCATTAGCCTTGCAGGATAATGATACTCAAATATAAGTCTACCAAAAATTGTAAGGACAGATCTATGAGGCAGAGTTATCCTATGTGACTTAACAAAAAAATTTAGCTTCATTTCATTTCAAAAACATGTTCTGTCAATACTTCAGCTCGTCGTCTTTGTTCTATTTGAATATAAAAACAACAACTTTCTTAATCAGTGTACGAAGTGACAATGTGGGATGCAGTGTGGTGCAGCTTCATGATTTGCTTGGTCAAAATCTTTTGTTACTTTACTTTGTTACTTTACTTTACTTTCACGATCAATTTACGAATGGCCTATGGACTTCACTGAAGACTAGTATAACTGCATATATCTGTTACAGATAGTTACTCTCAGAAGTATTCTTCATTGTTTCCTTCCTTAGCTCACTGTTCACATTTCCTTCGTACACAATCTAATTGCAAGTGGCCCACGTACCGTCCAAATAAAAAACGATGGTCTACAAACCTGTACAAAACAAAATTTCAAACGTTATTTTTCAAACATTTTTTCAAACACAAGTTGATAGAAGTACTACAAAGGCTTCATATTCTATTACCAGTAGATTGGAATATGAAAGACAGAAAAACAGAATGGGAAAATGTGCAAGCTTTTGAGACATGCTTTTGTACAATTTTCTTTGACTAGCCAGTCAAATATAATAGCACAAGAAGATTTCCTCCTATCTTCACAGAATCCCTGATGCGACGAAGCTCAAAAAACGTTGTTTATTTACCTTACTTGCGACAACTAACTTTATGGCAATGACAACTCTGTGGAAATCTGCGAGTAGTAATTTTTATGACAATTCAAACTTTCTACTAAGGTTTTCACAAAGAAAGTGGTGTATCAGGCTTAGTTGCTGTTACAAATAAATATAATATGAAAAGTGCAGTAATGCCAGTATATGGAATAATAATGTAGCGCAACTATAAGAAGTGGAGGAGGAAAGAGAGAGACAAGAGCAAGTGTTTATTACAGATATTATTATGAAGACGACCAGCGCAAGACTGGTTATAAAAAGTGTGTGTGTATGTGTTTGTGGTGATGATGATGACGATGGTCCAGCAGCGATGACGGTCAGCAGAAGTAGTTGCCAGTTGGTAACTAATGGTAGGTATTGAGATGATGTGAAGCAGGGTGAGTGGGAGTAGGTACTGCATACATGCAGAATATTGGGAACTGAATTAGGGCAAGAGTGCCGGATGAGTCGGTGCAGGTGCATGAAAGGGATTTAGCGATAAGTGCATCTGAAACAAGCTACGCTTGGAGGCATAACGGCTACAAATGACAGTTGCAGACTTTCCTGAGATGCTGATAAACAATGAGATTATCAAAAGATTTAGCTATTTGTTTTTAGATATGAATGTGCATTTCTATGAAATTCTGCGTTTACAACCACTGAAGCAGAAAAGTTAAATGCAAAATAATCGTTGATGACAACCCAAAAATGGTTTACTTTCACAGTGGAATTTTTGATTACGTAGTGTCTAATATGCGATACATATACCGATCCAACTATTCAGTTACATATCTTAAATATAAATATGAGACTTTACTTGTTAAAACCTTTTAAAATTGTAATATTTTGGCAACCTTACATGATCGCTTGCTCTTAACATATTTTATTCAACAGGCCTCCATTTTAGTAATTGGCACTGAGGGACAATTTAGAATCAAATATTAACCGTGTAAACACAATGTTGGAAAGCACTGTAGTGTTTACGAAAACCTTTTTACTCCTAGAAAAATTGCATGTTCTGTTAAAGTCTTCATTATGATCCACGAAGTCTGTTTGGGAAATCCCAATCTTATTATTGTTCTTCTAGGTTGAAACACTAAACATAGAAATAAAGCATACAAAACTTACAAATATACAATAAACAAACAAACTGTTAAGCAAACAGGCAGGCATCCCAATCCGATGGCTAAGGGCTGGGGCTTAGATGGTGGGATCCCGGGTTCAAATCCCGGAGAGGGCGGGAGTTTTCCTCCGCCTAAGGCCTGTCTGGGTGTGAGGAGGGGACAAAGAAGTGTCGACCGACGTCCGGCCAAAATCTTGTATCAGTGGGTGATGACTTCCATCCCAGAAATTGGAGTGGCAGCGATGCCAAATATGTTCCTCTCCCACCTTCGCGGCGCAAGCCATAGTTAAGTTTGAGTCAGTAGTTTAGTCGATATGAACTAACGCGTATATGTAAATCGATCCCTATGAAACCTTACGTAATAGCTAATATAAGGTAAAGTCTACGGTACATTGTCAGGTCTGCAGTAAAAAGCAAAAAAAAACTATCAGAATTCCTGAATAAATGTAGTCAGTCTAACCTAAGATTTAAATAACCTAAGAAGTAGGGACATGTGGCACATTTTGAACTGCCTATGAGCATTTTTCGATGCTTTGGTAATTTCTTTGGAATCAAATGCAATTTGAAGTCAGACAATTGAATAGGGTAGGCTTACAACAGACGAATTTCTGTTGCTATACCTTCTTCATTAAAACTACGGATAAATAGCAACTTTCACAAATGCGATGTTTTAAAAAGCTATGACAAACAACATGCGAAAAACAATTTCAATAATATTTCACAGCATAGCAATGTCAAAAGATGCGGATTTCCTAACATTTTAGGAAAGCCAAAATATTAGTCCCGCCTGCATCTCCATGAATCCAATTATGGCATGAATATGATGCGAGCTCAGGGAAAAACCTTCTCTTTCAAAGGTTACTTATTTTATATATGTTATATGACCTTTTGTAACCTTCGTTATAGTTTCATCTAACTTCCAAATCATTTACACAATTTGAAAGCCTCTTAAAGACGACTTTTAAATAGGCAGCCTTGACTATTACCGAAAAGAATCAAATTGAATGCATCGCCTTGAATATTCCTTTCTTCGTGCTTTCAATAGAAAACTTTTTTATGTTTCTTCGTTTCTGTATTTGAATCGAATTTTAACAATCGTTTCAAAAAATTCGGTATTTTGTCAACATTACAAAAAAATTTCTCAAATAACTCAGCTTATTCACTAGTTCTAACCAAAAACGGCAGATCAATACTAGCCGAGGCATGTGAAATTGAAAAATAGCGTCAATAGGATTCCTTACAGCGAGCAAAAGTGAATCCTGAGAAGAAAGTACATTAGTTTTCCTTCATACAATTTAGGAACATTCTACATAGTAAGTTCAAATAAAAATGACACGTGGCCATCACATATACCAGCAAGTAATGCTAAACTTAGCTTTAGTAAAAATAAATGGCAACCCATGCAGCTTTAGTAGGGAAAAGTCACATTGGAAATATACAGGCAATCTAAAATTCTTACAGTGACATTGAACAAACACAGTCGTGATAACTGAGAACACATAAAGACTTACTATATATTTTGTGAAACGTGCAGGATCCTTAAGTAGGGATAGCTTAACGTTAATTTCTAAAGTACGCATTATAATTTTACAGAGCAATTTTGTTTATATTTATATGCGAAAGGAGTTTGTCTGAAGAAAAGTTTGTTTTAAAGTGTTTAAAATGTGTGTCAAATAAACTTAAAGTCGTAAATATTTCATAAAAAGATTTTTCCTTGTTTATATTCATTCAGATTTTGTTTTGCAATTTAATTCTGTACAATAACAACATATATTACATGATTTCAGAAAATTTGATGAGTCCATGTCTTCCTTATCATATTTACAGAACATATTTAAAAACAAGTTTAAATTTTCTAAGATTACACTGCATGTACTTCAACAAACGTGTCATCCATGTTTGTGGCACCATGTAATGTACTAGCTAAGGAGTATTGTCTCCGTTGAGTTTCTCGATTGACAGTTCTCCTTGCACAAAAGCGACTGTACGACCGGTGTAATGTTTGCTGGACTTCTTTATTGATAAAGCAGTAGACAACTGCAACAAAAATTCCCTGTAAAACACAAAGCATTAGTTTAATTAAGGCACCCTTAGTACAAAAAAGTTTTCCTTTCAGTTACCTGAGTTGATCCAAAGAAGGCATTCAGGGATACAAAGTATTTATCGAAAAAACCTCCCGGGTTGTAAACAAGTAGCAAATTATTAATTCCTAAGACCGGAAACAGAACTAAGGTAGCCTTTGCCACTGAGCTGCAAATTATGCAATGCAAATTATATAAAACAATTCAAGTATAAATTACCTCAAAAAACAAATAATTAAATTAAATATATTAAAATTTACATAAGAATTGATCGCTCAGGTCGGGTACTTTGACATTGAGGCTTTTGTGTAACAACACGCAAAATATTTAGAAGGAAAAGTCCATTCATCTATTTTGGAAGGCCACAGTAACAAATTAAGATCAGCTTTAAAAACATTGAAAATCTTATAGGATCACATATGCAAAAATTTATTGTAAATACCGCTAATGCGGCAATAATTGGTGTCAAAATAATCCAAATTTCTATCATATCGGAATATCCTCGCCAGCATTTTTCCTGACTATCATTTATGACCATTGCCACAAAATATACTGCAACAATTATCGCTGGGAAAGCTGTTTGAAAATCGAATTTCACTTTATTTGTGAAGTTCCAGATAGTTCCCGTGCATTGCTTTAGATAAAAACTTACCCCAGCCAAGCATATAATAAAACATGAACTTTTTGTTGCTCTCGCCAGTCAATAAATTTGTTGTAAGCTTTCCATTTAAATATATCCCTTGAACAAGCATCCACATTACTGACACGACAGTAGAGTAAAGATATGCCAGTATGATGAATTTGCAGACCAAATCCTAAGTGGATAGTGTTACATTTTATTCATTAAAGAAGTTCCGGAATTAGATCAAAATACATCAGACTAAATATACAGGCTTACGTTGTCTCTATAAGTAGTCTTTCGATTAAAAACAAAAGGTTCTGTGATCAAATAAAGTAGTATGAATCGAAGTAAAAGAGCCAACATTAGATGGATGTGGACAGCAAAGCGCTGAGTTCTCAAGTTTCTGTAACATTTCGTTTCCCTTAACCCAACGAATTGGATTCAAGTTTTCCATGTAAAAAATTTGCTTTAAATGTGCTTACTTATATGAAAAGAAAGTTGCAAGAGCAGCGCTCAGACAGAATATTGATAGAATAGATCCCACGAAAACCATGTTTCTAACAAAATGTGATGGATCGCCTTTTTTGCCCTGTATGAAAATTTAAAAAAAACATTTACCATTCTAAAATAATTATCTTTACTTTTTTTCTAAGCCCAGCAAGAAATAATTGAAACATACGGAAGTGCTCCTATATACCGCATTCAACGCACAAGTGTCATAGTTTAAGTGGTTGCTTTCAAACCATGTTCCATTTTCTAAGCAAGATCTTGTTATTTCTCCTGAAATTCAGGTTTTTAAAAGGCCAAAAGCAATAGAATATCCTTTTGCGCACAATGAAAATAATTATGTTACTCACAATACCATTTGGGTTTCCTGCATTCTGTAGATGCAAATCCTTGAATATTTCCGAGCATGATCTGTGAATTTGGGTACCAACTGGAATAGGTGGCCAGCAGTATGTGCCATCCCAGTCCACATTGCATAATGTATCGCCTGATAAGTAATGTCAAGTAATTGGTTATTATTTTTTCAAAGAATGCTTTCTTTCAGCGCTTGAAATCATTCTACTAACCTAAATCATGAAACCCAGACTTTCCCTTGTTGAACCACATTTGAAGCATACACCGGATTCCTGGCTCGGTGTCAACATTCGCCAGCTCTCCTTTTTGCCAGTCGCTTAGTAAAAACAAAACTTTATCCCATGTTAAGTTGAATATATCTCGGGAGATTATGTTGATTCGGTTGACAGTATCATTGTACGCCACACTATTGTCAGACGAATAGTTCTCAAGAGGCAAGTAATTTTCTGAAGAATCCATTCTATATCAGGTTATGGATTATTATTCTCCAGATAAAAAGTGGCAAGAGTTCTCCATTTTGTGCCAAACTGATTGTGAATACAAAAGTGGAAGTTTCTTTTTTGTTTTCAGTTTTACTTTACAAGTGATAATTAAGTTTCGTGCATGTCAAAATGCAAGCATTCACATATTTGACAACATGCTGAGTTAGAGTAAATTTTTGAACATTCGATTGAGGTAAAAAAATATTTTTAGTGGAACGATATTCGTTTGTCTCTTTCCCCGTACATTCATGGACTATATTAAGAGATTTGTTTAAATGCAACTAGAACACACAGGTATGTACTGCTTCACTTGAGGATCACTTGCTTGTAATACTGTAAGCTTGTTTCCTGCGAAAAAAGATCCACTCCACTGATAATTTATACAAACTGTATTCCAACCGGGGAGTCTGAAGCCATGGATTCGTGCAACATAAGCTTACTCACTTTGAACACCAACTAATTATGGTAATTTTTCACAGTGTTCTGAGTTTTACAAGCAATCTGTTGGACTGACTGAATACAAAATTTTAGACAACCTTTTAAATCCACACTCTCAAAGTAATGCTATAATAACTGGTAAGTTCAAGATTAATTGTGATATAAAATTTTGTTGCACGACTTTATTTGCTCTATAGATCGAGTCACGGCTTACAGTTACAAAGATAACCAGCACACTCGATGTCTGAACGCTTACTGAGCCACTCATCAGCTTGCGCAAACGGTATAAAGAGACTTGCTAAATGCAGGGTGAAAGCAAAAAGTAAAACTCCATTTGGAGAAGGAGAGCGAAGAGCATTGATATAAACCAAATGCTCATGTCATACCATAAATCCCAACTGGAAAATGGAACAAAGCATACTTTTCTTGGAACATTTCATACTATCTTTAGTAAAATTGCGAATGTGAAGAGAATTTCTGACTTATACCAGAAATCGGGAGACTTGCAAAATGTTTTGTCTCCTTACGAAAGAAGAATTAATGTAAGAAGTATCTGACATGAGTGGTTAAAATGAAGTTCCTTTGAAAATTATATTGAGAACTTTTCAAGGACGTAGCCACTAACTATAAGTTAACATGATTTTGAAAAGCTTTTCATAATGGGAGAGGATTTTGTACCTGCTTAACGAGAAAATACCCCTCATGTAGTTTATCTTCCTCGCATTCGTCATGTATAGGTGGGAAAAAAATTCGGTGATATACCTCCGAAAAATTCACTGTTTCATCCTGAACACTTAAGCTTTCTTCTTCGCTTGGCTGAAAGAAAATTAATATGACTTTTAAACAATGCATTATTGCATTTTAAGGAGCGTAATATTCTTATATACGTTTAGTCTATCATTTGATAAGCATGGTTTTTTAATTTGATGATTCTGAATAGAACAGTACGATACGTGGATACGATACGATATTTTAGTTCGGACAAGATGGAGGATGTTTGGTTTATGATGTTGGGTACTTGCTGAAGGACCACAGACATGCCTATTTTTAGAGCGCACGAATCTCTTAAATTTGACTTGGTGTTGGAGGTGTGGCAGTATGGCTTCATTACGGCTGACATGTAAAGCAAATCAGAGGTGGGCAGGCAGGCTTGTGCTACTTAAAATGTACAAGTGTACAGCTTTATTTCAGATAAAAAAGAACTTGTGCAGCTCAACTTCTCTCTACTCTTGCTTGCAGCGAAATGGGCAACGAACTAACTCGCCCGTTTTGTTTTATGAACAAAAGAGTAGAATTCTACACGGGTCAAGGTAATGCATACTGCATAGAACATTAGAGAAACAATACATTTTTGTGTCGTTTAACATAGCTTACAAGTTAGCATAAGTCGTACATCGAAAGTTCTGGATCATTCAATTAGAATTTAGAAGGTTCACGAAAGTTATTTGAACCCAATTTACATCAAGGTGAAATTCTACATAATCTAAATTATCATGACAATTCATACTCTTCTTCATCATCACCATATTTTCTTCTCATGACAAAACAGAGGGCTTATAAACTTGGAGGAAAGTTCGCAGAGGTAGACCGAAAAAACTATTTTCTGTGTTAGGTAAGTACTAATTGTTTCATTTAATTTCGTGTATGAATAAGGATATTTCCATATTTTCAGGCAAATCAAATTTGAATCTTGACTCGTACTAAACATATTTGAATTTGTAGGTGGATTGTTCCTTCTGTTAGGACGAAATGACCCATTATTTGGGGATATATTACCATGGATTCCTTCCACCCAAAAATGGCAATTAGGGGGAAGATAAACTACATTTTTTTACCAAAACGGGAAGAAACTTTTTTCCTTCCATGTTTCAGTTTAAATGAAGTAGTTTTTAAAAAACAATTATTAATGAAGAGGTTCCTGGAGAAATCTTTAAAAGTCGTTAAAATATTTAAACGATTTTCAGAAGAAAATACTCATAAGTGCTCTTTAAACCAAAAATTTACAAATAAAACAACCACATAAATGTGGGATTTGGCAGAGCTTTATAATATTATTAAAAGTTACATTTATTTTCAAATAGTTTCGTGTTTTGCATCCCCTCTCATGTAAAAACTAGAAAAAATGTTTTTGTGCCGGTCCACTTGGCATTTAGCCTTTTTCCTCCAAGATATAGGTATTACGAAAAGCACAATATTAGGTTTTGTTTTAATGGAGGGTGGGTCCAGAACTGACCATTACAAATCATAAATCATTCGAATGCTCTCGTCACGTTATGACAACAATGTAGCTGGGCATTTGTGGTTTAAGTATTCCACAAGACCACATTTGGCTCCTTGAGGCTCGGGTTTTAGCATGGGGATAAATGCGTCTAAAAGCGTTGGTCATTATGAACTGTAATTTTTGTTATTATAATACCGCGTTTTGAGAAAATATATCATTTGGTGTGAAAATCATTGCGTTAGTGATGATAAAGAATATTTATGCTTCAGTCACAACTCTGAGTTGACCTTGGTTTTCCCCCGATCACAAAAACCTAATTTGATACCACATTTGTCCCCAATTACCCCTCATGTTAAAATTGGATCTTGAAAGAGCCAAAAGTGGTCTTGTGCAAAACTTTAGAGACTTGTGATCATTGCCATTGTTGCAGAACTAGACGAGAGGTTTGGAATGATATATTATTTACAATGGTCCGCTTCCGGCCCACCTCCCGATAAAACCAAGTATGGTCCTTTAAGTTGTTACTTTGCCACCACTTCCTGCTTACTACTTAACCTTTGTTGATGTATTACCGCCATTGACTGTGTGCTAATACGTTTGAGACTTCTATTTCTTTGAAGTTTTTTTGAAGCACTTATGCATATAATACTCACTGTACTAGTCCTATTTCCACTGGATTTAACAACTAGTAGCAGACATTAGCTTTTTGTACTTTTCTTGCTTTCTACGTTGCACAGTTGTTTATTTTATTATCAAACTTATCTTGTTTACAGTGTAAGTCTAATTTACAAATGCGCCTGGACTTAAACTGTTTCAAATTATATACGGAGTTTATGTTGTAATCAAATTACACCTATCATGAACTC
Source organism: Willowsia nigromaculata (assembly GCA_034700605.1). Classification (NCBI taxonomy): domain Eukaryota; kingdom Metazoa; phylum Arthropoda; class Collembola; order Entomobryomorpha; family Entomobryidae; genus Willowsia; species Willowsia nigromaculata. Next base: position 18,025 of record JAQIXX010001563.1, read on the forward strand.
AAAATTTATGTTGATGAATGTTGATAATGAGTTATTAGTCGTTTTCCAAGAAATGCATTATATGTATCTTGAAGGATGGAGTTTCATTGATTATGACAACTTACATATTTTCTGTTTCCCCTGACAAGCAAACCAGCTTTTTTTATGAAATCATTAATCTCCGCAATTTTTGAAACCCGCTTTTCAATGTTAATCTAGTGCATACTTGTGTGTGGGCGGAAGTATTTTCTCATGTTACACTATGAAATCAACATATATACATACAGTAGTCTGTTTTGAGTTAGACTTCACTCATATTAAAAGAAATATACAAATCGTAATGGGTCTTGCAGTTTTAGATAAATTTTTGCTTTGCATAATTAATGCATACTAAAATACTTCAGAAACCAATCTGCTAATGAATTCAGTTCAAACTAATTATCATTCATGCCACAGTATTCAATTAAGCTTTCAGCTTTAGCTTAGGAATTTTTCTAGTCTGTTTATATTTTGTTACCCGCATTGGTTCACAGAACTTCTGCTGGCAGCTCAAGAACTCAAATGAAAAACCGCAATTATAAACATGGAAGCAAAATAGTACTTGTGTACGCCAATTCACCGTCTACAGGTAGTTACTTACTAAAAATGTAGGACTCAAATGTTCAAAAGTTAGGTTGGAAAATACCTGCATAAAGGGATAACTTGTAAACACCATTTAATCAGGGACGGATAAAAGTTTCAGAAATAGAAATCACTAAGAAGACTTGAGCTGCATAAATCCAACCAGATTCTCCATGTATTTCCAACAGGAAAGTTGACTTTCTGTTTATGTAACAAGTTTTACCAAGAAAAAAAGCATGATTTGAGAAAGGAACTAAATTTTTGTGTAACCTACAAATTGGTAAATCGTTCATATGCGTTAATTAAGGAAAGTTGGAAAAACAATGTTTGATATCCACTGTAGTTGCAACTTGCAAGCACAGAAATATATGGGTCTTTAAATACGCCATATGTGTGAAGAGCCAGACATTAAGACGGGTCGCATCATGTAGGCAAACGTTTTGTCTTCGAATTCGATGAAAATTGGCAGTAATAGGTATTTTGATGCGTAAATTCCAAATATTTAAGTTTCAGCCATTTTTATTGATTGCAGCGCCACCCAGCAATGGGCATCACCAACCTATACCAAATTTTTCATGTAGAATCAGGACATACTGAAACCTTTAAATCCAAAATTTTAGGTTCCTGAGTCGACTTGTATCGGAGAAATCGGCAAAAGTTTCAAAACCTTATGCCCTGACTCACGGCAACAGTTTTGGAGCTAGAAAACTGAAATGTAGCATGGAGGTGTGAAATGAAAAACTTACGAGGGGGCTTTCCTTGAATTTTTGAAATTTTGATTTGTTTTCAAAAATTGAAGAGGAGCACCTTATTAACCTGCCGCTTTGCCATTTCAATATCGTTAACAACTATAAGTTTACGGATTGCTTACGTTCTGTCAACAGTCTTCCCCAAGAACCATTAATTTAAGGATCAATAAACGGTCTGCGTGTTATCAATGACATCTTTAGTAGCAGTAAAAAGAAGTTACCTGGAGATAATAGCAATGTTTACATGCACGACCATGAAGCTATTTTTATAATTCGCCAAAAAGCACATTAATACAAAATAAATAACCAATAACAATGGATTGCTGGTAGATGCTGGTTTTCTGGTATGTTTTTTAAAAAGATTCACAAAATCGTATAGTCAAGATTTCTGTCTGTATTTTAGGTACTACAGGAACCCGTAGGATGCAAGAAACAATTCGCTGCTTACTTAGTCTTGAGGATATATTTTTTTAAACATTTTGTGATGCACCTGTTTATTTTCCCAGCATTCTATTTGAACAAGTACTCAATACGGGATTTGCAAGCCCAAAAAATTCATCTTGTCTGCTTTGGCACTCAAAAAAATTGCTTTTGATTTTAGTGAAGAGCTAATCATCATAAGATTTTATAGATGCTGAACAAAATAATAAACGTTAAAAGCAAGTGATGGTTTTATTTTTGTGTGTGTGTGTGATTGTATTACATTAAAAATTTTACTTGCAACTTGTGTGATCAACCCCATCTCTGTATAGGCTACTATGACCAGCGACAAAAGGCTCAGAAATTATGATCAAAAAGACAAGTAGAAGAATGAAGAAGTGAAAGTGGAGAGGGCATCTGTTGAACATGGAAGGATGATGGAACGTCGATAGAGACATCAGTTCACCATGAAACTTTTAGTTTGCTCTTATGAATATGAAACTTTATAAATTTGTAGATGGATGGGGCGACTAGAGAAAAGTAAGGAGAAAATCCTATGTGGTGTTGACATATGAAGAGTCTATTTGGGACTGTTCCTTGCTTCAGAAAGAGATCCTACTTTTCTGCTAGCAACTAGATGCTTTCACCTACCAAGACGTTGATCAAATACGAAAGGAATGCCTCATGCGTTCAAATATACCTATTGCGCATTTTACGTTCTAATTTAAAGAAGCATGGAGCTGACATGATGAAATTTTTTTTGTATTACAGTATTACTAACATTGCATTCACGATATATGCAAATTCGAAATTTTCTATGGCATAATTAATTATTCCGACCAACATCGTACGATCCTCTAGCTTGGATGCAGTTGTTAGCTTTTATATGTACCTTGCAAAATGTAGTAGCATGTAAAGCTTTAAAAAAGACTAACCATTCAGCTTTTGGAAAAGGAGATCACACCACATTAGTCAGACTCAAGTTTCTAACAGTTAGACTTGAAGAACAATTAATTGGACATAAAAGAGTGGGCAAGTCGTCAAAATCTAAAAAGCTGATTGATTGAATATATCCTATGCATATATACCTATGTCTTGTAATTTTTTAAGCAGAAACATTAATCTAAGTCAACGCCTACACACATAATTTCAATAAGATTGTTCAAAAATTTCTTAGAAATATAGCATTATTCTTAAAGTTTAATACTAAATATTAAATTTCATGGATGAGGATATTAATGTTTTCCCATATTTACAAAGCTCTTATTTCCTGAATATATTGTATGTACAAATGCTTGTATATGCTTTTTTACTTAGAAATAAGTTTTTATGCTGAATGCTAAACTTTAATTTGATATATGAATATATGCAAAAAATTAAATTTTGTACAGGTAAATACTGTCTCTCTGCTTCCAAATAATAGCTTTTCCAATATGACGCTAGTTAGTTAACGGGAAGGGTTAAAACCGTTATAAAACCTAGTCCTTCAAAGCACAATTGTGGGATGTCATTCAAACGAGAATTTGAAAGAAAGTGCAAATTAGGCGTGTAAATGAAATGTGTTTGTTATTTCATAAGCCGCAGTACAATCAAGCAACAAATAACGATAGTAAAAGGAAATCATCGCCAGCATTCATTTTTTTATTCATATGACAGCAAATTCTATGAACATTTGCTTTCATTTATAGAATTCCGGACGATTTTTTTATTTGTAACTGTGACATGTTTTGCATAAGTCCGCAATGACTTACAATAAAGATGCAAATACTTACTATTAGGAATAAAAACTTGATGAAAAACCAAAAATGAGGTAGATTTGTACAGGTAAAAAATTACGAGTAAGTTTCGTGAGTCACAATGTATGTTAGGGCATCACTACAGTCAACATGTAGTGGCTCTGCTGGTGGTTTTGTAAAAATCCAAAACTCACGGATGCAAAAAAATTGCTACTTATTGTATATCCTTATGTTACATTCCTAGTATATGTGTAATTTTAAGTTAAGCCATCGTTTGTGCGAGGATTTCCTGTTATTCTTCGAAAAGCATTTGTTGATTGGTTTATTGAAATCTGTTTAGAAAATTGTTGAAAGGATTGTTAAGTGCACTTACAATAAACAAGGCCTTGGATATTAAACGAATTTGAAATCACATATGCAATGCCATATTACAGTTACCAAGTTAATATATATATTATGAATGCTACGAGTAATATTAAACCCATAGATATGTACACAATTCTAACAATCCAAGCCGTTCGATGTGGATTTGTATTTTTTTAAATGTGAGATTAAAATGAGATGATGATGAAAAATGTTTGGTATCAAATGTTTCATGTCAGACAATTTCCAATGGTTTCAGAAGTTGGGAGAGAGAGATCCATCCCAAGTCCTAGATATCGTTAGTCCACGGTTTTGACTGAATGTGTTGAAGTTATGAATGCCAAATATGCACAGGTCCTCTGGTTCTTTCTTTGTGTCGACTGTAGCCTGATCTCGAACAATCCCTATTCTCGAACAAGCTAGCCTCAGTGGCGCCGACTTAATTTTATGCCCAAATATGGCTTATCGAAATAACCGAATAAACAACAACGGTTATCACAAGCAGTTAACAATAATTAGCGATCTTTTTATTGTTAACTATCACACAATCAATCACACCAATTACAATTAAATATGACAATTGAAATGACAAAAGAATAGCTCATATCAGCAGAGCGCACAATTCTTCCAGGCAGTCAAGATCACACTACACTATTTTTTCCTCTTCTTCTTATCTACTGCTTGCAGCCGACGGCAATCAAACTGCCAAACTCATACCACATGCATACATTCAAAAGTACAACAAAAATTATAAAATCTATGACACAAATAAAATGCATATATATAATCTCGAACGGTGGAGGTGACGCTCGCTGCTACTTCCAAGAAAATAACAGATTGTGTTATTTGAGATGATGTGTAAATGCCCTTTAAATGTGAGAGAAGAAATAAACCCGGGTCGTCTAAAATATATTTCCTGCTGAGAATAAATTCTTGTTTATTAAATAATATCTTGCTACAGATTTGTTTTGAGACAAACTGATATACAAGGTAGCATACATTTTAATATCATTGATTCATTCTGAATTTTTTTGTTTGCATTGCAAATTGGTTATAATAAAGACTACCAAATTTAATGGTTTGTGTTACATATCAAGATTTCAACATCAGAAATAAAAAACCGAATTCTTGAATTTACATTGTTAGTTATTCACTACTGGTAAATTTACATTTTTTCAAGTATTTATATCAATATTCCTATCGTCTACGTAATCCTAAGAATAGTCACAAATAATAAATATAAACAGTCTAGATTGTAAATATTTAAATATTTAGTGGTATCAACTAAACAGTGTGATCGGTGTTTAATCATTGAAATATTTTGCAAAATAATTTCCAACTAAAACCTTACTTTTCATCATAAAGCATTGTCTCCCAAACTCCTTTCTTTGCTGTTGATTTTTTCCTGCTGCCGACTGTTGGAGTAAAATCCTCCGCTTTTGGTTTTGATTTGTTCATGTAATCAAGTAGGTCCACAACTAAAAAAATCATAAGTGAGTGAAATACTGCAAAAATTAAGGAGTTCATGTCACATTTGATTAAAACTGCACATACGAATGGTTTGGCCACTTCTTTTTATAGGTTTTGGTAGAAAGATAGACGGCGTTCCAGGATACTTCATCTCTGGTTTGGCAGTTAGTAGAACCTTCACGGCGTCATTTTTCTGCAAGTTTTCAGATGCAGAATCTGCAAAGGATTTCAGTAAAAATATTGATGTAAGCTCGAATCAGTGGACCATTCTTCTGTTGAACTTGTTTACCCTTTGAATAAGGATTCCAAAAACAATCAGTGTCACAATTCGAAAACAATGAGGTAATCCCGGTTATTAACACAACCTTGAAAACATTTGCAGCAGCCATGTTTCACTAAGAACCGAAATATCTTTTTGAGAGAGAAAACCACCAGCCTCTTTAAGAAACTTCGAATGTCTTAATGAATGTTCGATGATTTTGTCGAGAGCTTTTTATAGAATGAGAAAAAAAACAACCTAGAGAATCACAAATAAGGATTAGAGTAGAAACTAGGATGACGATGAGCTTAATGCAGCTTAAGATAGGCTGCAAAAACAAGAAGTATAAACAATGTGGGAAATTAGAGTGTTCTTTCTCAAAGTTTCACCATTGAACTTTGTGCCATTTTTGTAACTGTAGCGGGTATTTAAATTAATATTTAAGCAAGTTACAAATTTATAAAAGCATTCAAGCAGGATATAAATTGACTTTAGATATTATCAAGTCCTCGTTTAATGGAAAAGCCTGATTCCAAATAGCATTAGGAAGCAAGGCAAGTATTGAGAGTCAGCTCATACACACTTTTCTCCTTCCTGGGATCAGTCCATCTCATATTCGTTTCGCACCAAATGATCTTAACAATAACAAAATAATCCTCGTCCTTTACTTGGCCAGAATAAGACACATTCCCAGGAAATCTTGGGCCATCTTCTACGCATTGGCAATTTTTTTACAAGGTTCCAACGAAAATCAGAGTTGCGTTACTTTTTGCAGCTTTCCCGGAGGCTTATTAACTTGTGAGTTTTACGTATATGAAGCTGGACTAGCCTTGAATATCTTGGAGTATTTATTGTGAACTCATTTACCTCTCTATTTTGTCACTTTTGTTACAGCATATGTCCTCAAGCCTACTTAAATTTGCAGATAATAAATAGGTGGATGCAAAAATAAGTATTCATTATCCTGATGAAAATCAGTCCGTGTAAATGTAAAATAAATCAAAACTATCTCTTACAGCAGACGTGGACTTATTAAACCTAGCTCGAAGCTTGATGTATTTCTTGTTAAATTAGGATTTGCTTTTATTGACATCACAAAAGTTAAAGCATTTCAAAAACATCCATGTTGAGGAGACTTTTACTTTAATTAGGAAAAATGATATGTCATAGAATCATCCTTGAGTGAAATTATGACAATAGACAAAGCTTTATTTTTAAGGTGCTACAATTTATTTGCAAAGAATCAGTTGGGATTGTTAATATGATGAGAAAAAAGTAACATATACTTGTTATTAGCATAATATAAAAAGCCCCGAGGAAGTAACTTTTAAGCAGCACGATGTGGACACAACAGGAAAATTAAAAACTGGAAATTTCATTTTATTTGTGCATCTTTTTAAAGTGCATCTAATACTTCTTGGTGTCGATGAAGATTTCCTTGAATCCAGATGATCACATAATATTCATTAAGTTCAATACTTGTCTGATAAATCTGAGCCATCCTATTCTGCTACCTTTCCGAATGAACGCTGTATTAAAATTTGTAAAAAAAAATCTTGGACAATTTTTTAAAGTTTAGAACCGAAATGAAGCTGAAACTATTATTGATAATAAAAGTTAAAATATTGATTTATATGATCATTCTCTATGATATTCCTTCTTCTACATTATTATGTATGAACAAAAAGGTTTTCTTTCTAGAAAATTAAGAGAAGTTTTGCTTGCACGTGGGTTTAATAGGAGCTTTATTACTCTGATTGTTTGGATTATGCATGATTGGTTTTGTGGTTTTTATTTATGTAAAATAAAATAGAATTTGGTATTTTACAAATCACCAAAATATATTTTCGTATTCGAATCTTATGCTAAAATTATTTAATTTCAAGTAAATATAGGTAGTATACCACTAATCTAAGAATAACTCTACTTCTACTCAAGTATGCTGCTTTAGAGTGAAAGTTGTGCTCACAAAAACATGATCTATCACACAAAAACCCAACCAGTTTCATTTTGGCTGCTCTCCTGCCAACATCTGTTCAAGGTAGGTAGTTTTTGCTTCTTTTCGCCTTCGAATCGAAAAGGTTTGTGGAGCAGTATTGTGTGTACCTGTATCACTTAATAACGCTTTTTTACTCTACATTATTATACAAGTAACCTTTTTGATTGTAAAAATCAACACAGCTACTAATTATGGTATTTTAAATTATTATTAAAATATGGAAATTCTTCTCGATTATTTACTCAGGAAAACCTGGAATTACTCAGGATTACGTGAATGTTCATATTTTAAGTCGGATGGCATTAGTTCAGCGTCGAAGAAGGATTGCTTTATTATGAGATGCATCAACGTTTGTGATTCTGATACAATTACAGGTAAGTAACTATAAACAATACATTCTACTCTTACTGACTATTATTATGCGGCTAACATGATTGTTCTTTTTAAGGCTACATTGCAACGTTACGTGAGATAACTTTACTACTGGGTTTTAACTACTTCAGAAGTAAAGTCAGCAGGAGAATATTCGGGTAGTATTCCTCTAGCATATTCAAATTTTTTACTTTAAGGCTTGCAGTATACCTTTATTTCAGCATTAATTTTTCGTTGCATTATTATTCATTCTTTTTAAATATTGGTAGTTTCTGTTTCGCATTATTTTTAAAAACACAAGACACTTACTGAATGGAAGTTGGAAAATAATTATATTAGAAGGAGTGTGCTGATTTGCTAAACATTTACTTAAAGAAAGCTGTAAAAAATTTGAAAGTAAGAACCTATATCATTAGAACTTATGTAAGAAAACAATAGATTAAGATATTAAAATTGATGATTTTTATATTTAGAAGGAGGATAATTGCTTCTTGGTTTGCAATGAATGCTGTTGATCCGAAAAACTCTTTTCTCTTTCGGTCCTGGTGAAGTTTTGTAAATTTGTATAATTTTAAATCCAACAATAACGGTATAGAGTACGTTTTAAAAAATGTAAAATTAAACAATTTCTGCGAAGTAAAAATCTGTGGGAAAACATAAACGCATTTTGATATTGCGTATTTTTAAAAACCGCGTCGTTTTAACTACAATCTGGTAGCCAAATTGAATAAGCTTAATAAATTAAGGCTAATCCTAATGAAGCAGCAGCCAGCAAGTCAATTATTTAGGCTTTTTTCGAAGTTGTGAACTGCGATTGCTGAACTATGAAAAATTTTGTAGTGTCTAAGATTTTACAAGCTGACAGACCAGTTCAATCTGTATTTAAATCATGCAAATTGGATTTTATACATTGTTCCTACTGTCATTTGTATTTTTTGAGTTTTAAAATCTAAATCTTGAATAAGTGAAGAGGAATAATGAAAACGGTATGGTTTTACGTGCTACTCAGTTATGAATTAAAAACAAAATTTTCAATCACAATAAAGATTAAAGTTAACTTATTAAAGGTAAGTTTGAACACGTCATTCCAACAAATTCCTATAATCTTTTTAAAATGCGTTTTTCTGCAAGGTATTTTTTGATCCTCGAAAATCTTTAGTTATGTTAAGTTTCGGAAAATTGCTATGGCTGTTCAGTATTACCTTAGCTACTATTCGTTATTACTTGGCAAAGACAATAAAATGCATGACCCGTCGTTTATGTCATGAAGAGATTGAAAATAGTAGCTAACTTTTCTTGCTGGGAAATCATTGACTGTTTGTTAATAACAGTAAAAAATTTTGTAAACTAAATTCGGAATATAAAAATAGTGTTTGTCTGCTGGCAAGTCCATAACTTCATAGTTTCTCATAGAGTCATTAAGAAAATACACGGTAACCCATACAATAAAAGTTTTCAAGAACAATTTAAAATTGCAACACTAGTAGAAAATAATTCAACTGGACTTGTAAATGTTTTTAATTTGAAGTTACTATTTAAACTGTACAAGCAGTCTACACTTTTGCCATAAGTTTTTGTCATAAAAACGGCAAGAAAGAAACCCCTGCTAATAAAATATCGATAACCATTAAAATACATCTTTAGTTGATAACAGTTTATAGGTATACCCCACATCGACACTTATGCTATTCATTTTTCGAGAGGCGCTTAATTTTTTGATTAAAATCAATTGCTTTATTTAAAAAAAAATTGTGTGACCTGAAAACCGAATTTGTTTAAAAGCTGAACACGAACTCATAATACAAAAAAAGTAATACTCATCTTACAATATTTTATGTACAGAATACTTTGATATATTTATACTTTAATTAAAATATTTACTTTAATGTGGAATTTTCATCTGCGCATTTTATTCTCAAATGAACCTTTGAAGCCCATGAATTTGTATTACTAATATAAATGCTAAGCTAGATTGTCGTAAGCATACATCAAAAACTACGAAAACCTTCTAGGAATATTTGACCTTGATATGTTGCGCTCATAATGAGCATATTATGATAGTTTGTTTCGCCTTTAAGGGAAAACACATATCATTAGGGATGGAAACTGAAAACTTGAAAACAGAATTTTGCGATATTACCCAATTACCCAAAACTTCTTGGTTCTGTACGAACTATTGTCGCGCGTCTCATGAAATTTTTACCACATAATCCGTGCGTCTTTGTCTTTGTATTCCTTTTAACAATTTGAATAAGCTTTTATGTGCATTTGAAATCAGGAAAAATATCTGACTTAACAAATTATATAAAACAGCATTTTATAGTGAATATACCAAATGTTTTAATTATAATACTTTGTTGGTTCTTTAGGTGAAGTCTGTCACAAACTACACGCTGTTGATAATCTATCCAATTCTTCTGAATTTTGGCTATGCTAAGGTAACACGCTATACTTAACGAGATGTAATCTTTATGACTTGTGCTTTGTTTTCCAATTCATCTATTTTAATGATGTCATGTGCCCGAATATGTCATTCCAGTTATTACGCTTTGATGTTTTTGGAAAGCATTTGATGTTACTCGTTTTAAATTGACAAGCTATCGTATTCAATTTAAATTCTGAATGTGACTACCGTGCTCTGTAATAGAAGTCACTATTCGAGTTTTAAAAACTGTAGGGAAAAAAGTCCACATTATATGAGCAGCCCAGCAATAAACATATCTCTGAAATTCTGTCCGCAGAAGTCTCAGAGATTCCCCAAGCTATGTACATATGGTTTTCTACATTGCCGTAAACAAAATTGAAGAAATATTAGGTTTCCTTTTTTAGCCATATTTATGCAGGTTAATACTTGGTTCGGTTTCCTATGTCAGTAGAGATGCTTTGGGATGACTGAAGTACAAATGAAACTATCAAATTGCATTTCAATAATGCACGACGTGCATAAATTAGTATGATGAATCATTGTTATCATTTTTGAAATTCCGACGCATATCAAGGTGTTTGTAGCCTTATGCCTCTTTTGATTAGCGGTGTCTCCGACCAATTCTATTTTCCAAAGAAATGTAATAATTTATACTTGATGTATTCAGTTGACTCCAAAAACGTAAATAAGTATGATTCTTTATATGTCTGTGTGTTCATAGTGCAGTTAGTTGAAAAAACATGTCTCAAGAAAGAAATCAACTTTTGTTACCGAATAAATGGATACATAGGTTTATAGGTACAGTGGAATAGAATTCCAACCATTTTGGAAACTGTGACATGTTGAAGATCCCCTTAGATTTGACTAATGCAGCTTTCCAAGCAGAAACATTCTAAGAAGTTCACATTATCAGACAGATGTCTCAAATTGTATCGATTCGTTGCTTTCAGTCTGACATATAAATTGACGCAAATGGATGGAACATTTTTTTTGCATTGTTAAGAAGAATTAGATTAGGATTTCTCTACGTTCAGTAACTTTCCTATTATTTTTGAAATTCCAGAGTCAGTGGTATCAAACTATTATAATTTTAATGCTGAGTTTTTATGAAAATTTTGTAAAAATATACAGGTGGTAGATTTATATTTTTACATTATGTTATCATAAAAGTATCATGTCTCATGCAACTAGTCGTTTTCTAAGGATTACATTTATGAAAATTTTCGAAGACCATTTTAACTTGCATTAACTCAAGGTTGTAGAATTTTCGGCTTTAGCCATTGGCTTGTCACTTTATTTGAACAATACAACATGCTTTCTGTTTTTTCCAAAACCGCTGCTTTATCGTCCTATATGTGGTATCTTCTTAACCGACTGCAATGACAACTAACGCCTTTCAACTAAGATTCAGTTGTCTGCTTAAGCCAAGCATAAAGGACAGCTTATTATATGTATTTGTCTCGGAGACTAAGTACCCACACGAAAGATTTCATTGTCATTTTCATTTCCTTCCGGTGCCCATCATCAAGCTTTAATGTTCTTACTTATTCTATACAGGAAGCTACCTGTCAAAACCCGTTTATTTTACTTGAGCAGGTTATCGGCATGTATATCCGGTACACATCATGACGATATTTTGTTCAATGGTTTCATGACTTCAGTATGAAGCATCTGCTTTTTTGTCTAGCAAGGTTTATAAAACCAAGTCTACACAAATACAAATCCGTTCAGTTTAAGGAGCTAAAGTCCTGTGAAAGCTACTTGAGAAGACTTCAATTCAAAACCTGTTCGTGCTGAAGCAACAATTTCAGCTTGTATTTTGTCGAATACAAGCAGAAAACTACCATTTTAAAGTCTAAAAGCTTACATCATGGGAAGTTTTTGGGCACAGCAGTTACCAACTGCATAGACTATTATAATCCCAAAGTTTTTAGAAATCTATTATATTTGAATTCTATGGACAGTTTTTAAAAAATATTACTGTGATGTTATGCCAACAATAAAATTTAAGAAACCTAATTTTTATAGTCTAATATTTTAGATGCTGTTGAACATTACATAAAATTACTGTAATTATTGACCTTTCGTATTTAAAAAAATTTACATTGGTGTCCATTAACAAAAATAAGTATTCCTTGATTTAGGTATCAAGTTGTTCGTGGGAAAGGCTGCATACAATGTTCCAGACCACCTGTCAGTCTGCTCAAATATTTTGTTTGATTGAGGTGATCAGAGAAGACATGAGAGAACAAAAATTATCTCAATAGTTAGATACATTAAATCTCTCACGAATACTACTGAATAAATGTGTTACTTTAGTTAAGAAAACGCGTATCTTTGTATAAACTTTTTACTTCCAACTTTCTCTTTATTATTAGGTAGAAATACATGAGCGCGAATGCCAGATCTGAACTGTCCAACATTTACGCTTCTTTTCACATCTTCTCTCCGTGGTTTCTGTGGCTGCTGGTATTGGAGCAGAAAAGTACAATCTTATGGAAGAGAAAATACCAGTCTCAATCAGGCTTTGCAGCTTAACGTACTGCCTGAATGTACGTTTCGTGCAGTGTACTAAAATTTTCTTAAGTCGCCCCGTGCCACTGAAATTAAGTATATTGGTTTCTTTAAGTGACGAGTCATCACAACAAATTTAAAAGGACCTTATGCGAAAACCTTTTAAGGTTTCCATTTAAATATTTCTTTATTTTATTTGATTTCACTTAGAGCTAAACTTCAACATTTAAAGTTTAGAGCCATTCTGCAATGCCGTTTGGGATAGTGTATACTGCTGGCCAGCGACACCGCCAGGATTAAAAATTAAAATGCTTTGTTCCGAGATTTTCAAAAAGTCTTATGCACATTACTCGGCTCTTTTAGAATGTAATGGATTGGTGAGCTACTAAATTATTTACTTAATTATTGCTTATTCTTATAATTCTCTCAATTTATTCTCATAGGTTATGCCCACCGGGAATGCCTAATGAATGGGACCTGGAAAGACGGCACCGAAACGAATTATGATGAATGCAGGAAGTCATTTCAAATTTATGTGGACCGAATCGTAAACTTTGACAGTTTTATCTATGCAATATTGTTTTAATAAATTTATAAATGTTCTTAAGTACACTTCAAGGTATTGTTTTAAATAAAAAATATTTAGGGAGAGGAAAATGTGTTGGTTCCCGCGGTGCATCAGATGCTCGTTTGGGAGTCGATTCTGTCCCTCCTTTTTCTTGGAACTTCACTTCTTATTTTCTACAAATTTCGGCAAGTTTTGTTTACAATATATCAACCGTGTATATTTAGATAATGCTTAGATCATTCAATCGAAGGCGGTTTAGTTGTTGCAGAAGTTTGCGTGCAAGCAATTTTTTCCCCATCAAGGTCAACGGACTTTCAATTCAGCTCTCGGGAATCCACTTTCAGACTTCATAATTTATTTATCTTATTTTCAGAAAGAATTCGTCTAGCGGAAATACATACACTTTATTTTCTTCGGCTACTATTGATTGGAATTACTCGTTTGGAATTAATTTATGTGGCTGGAGAGATATTAAAAAATTGTATTTTTGAGAGAAGCAGGTGTCTGCAATGTGATCGAATTACCGTTCACGCTCAACTGATGCTTTCTCTCCTTCTGAGATTTACTTACTCTGACAAGCTGTTGACTTAAAAAGCTCATGGGAAACTTACTCAAAGGAAATGCTTAATTTTAGAAGCTGGTAACTCTCAACAGCTGCTGACTTCAGGGGCTGTCGACTCTCAACAGCTGCTGAATTTTTAGAGTTGGTGACACTTAAGAGCTGTTGACTATTGAGGGCTGCTAACGGTTTCGAGGTGCTAATTCTCAAGAGCTGTAGTTTACAAAGATCCGCTGAGACATAAATTCTGCTGAGTCACAATG
>JAQIXX010001564.1:0-32285 GCA_034700605.1 Willowsia nigromaculata
ATTTGCCTCGGTTTTCTAAGGCTATAAATATAGGGGGCTATAAATTGAGGGAGGCTATAAATACAGAAAATACGGTACTCACTACTATGAAAACTAACGTTTTCGTATAAAAAATATATAGCTACATACAATAATATGATTTTGGAACAAAATATAGTAATATATGGTAAGGCAATTTGTATAGCACAGGGCGTAATTTACTATAAACTACTACTAAAATATAGCTATAATGGATAGAGAGCATAATGTATGTATACTACTTTCGCTAATGCTAAGAAGCGTGGCCAATTATTGTATTGGCCATAAATACATTAATTTACAATCTAAAGCTATGAAGAAGGGATGATTTTGGTCTATATTTCTTAAAACTATGGTCTCCACCAAAATGTGTACCAAAAGCCCCAATAAATCTACAAAGCATCTAGATAAACTACTTGCTCAAGGAACTACTGTGTTTTTCGCGGATTTTTAAGAGGATATAGGATCCTTCACATAAATCCTGTGAAGATCATTGCGATGAAAAGGTTTGCAGAGGAAATCAAGGAATTATATTAAAGGTTGCTTTATCAGGAAGGTCGGATATCATTGAATACCCTTTGATTCTACTTTCTCTATATTTGCCCACTATACTTTCTCTTTGTTCCACAGAGATCTTTTCCTTAATGAAAGGTAGCATACTTACTTTCACCTGTCTAAACATTTTATTTTATGTTGCCTGCTGGATGAAACGTGATACGATAATCGCTCCTGCTCACGTATATGAAATAATAAAATTGCTAAACTTTTACTCAAGTGAAAGCATACCTTCTCCTCAGAAACTTCAAGTGACTTCAGGTTGTTACCTACTACTCTCAACTCCTCCTCAAGTTCGACGATCTTCCTGTAAAGTGACAATAAAAAATTATCGATTAGAGTATAAATCTAGAAATCCTCAACCATAAATTTGAGAAAGCTAGATGCACACAAAGCTTGAAAGCGTCTGAAAAAGCGGAAATTCATAGGACAAGCTTTCCTCACATCCAAGTGACCCAGAATACAACATACTTAAAGTTAAAAAGACTACACGTTTGTTTGTTATTTTACAAACAACATATTATATTAGCAATATTAGTAGAGCAACTGCATGCAAGCTAAACGCATAAAACACAAATCATAAAACTGGCAAGTGCATGCTTGATTTTGTAGTAAGTGCAAAATCATTGCCAAAATAAAACAAACAATAAATCCACATACGATTCGCCGTGCTCAGCACGCTCTTCGGCTCTTTCCAGATCCTGTTCCATCATAACCAACTTTCTTGCAACCTATGCATTTCGTGCAATCGTGTCACACATACACAAACAGGCAGAACACACAATGCCAACATCAAACAGCAAACAAAAAAGAAAAGAAAACATACTTTGTTAATATTTTTTTCAAATCAAATCAAAAGTGGGTTTTAATTGTAGACAAGTAACAGCCAAAACCAAACAAAACCATTATTTTTAACAATACAATAATAAGTTGATAAAAATATTTACTCTAGGCCTTATTAAAATATTAAACCTACTAAAAATATATATCTAAACACCTAGGACTTTTCTCAGACAACGTTTTGTCTGTTAGAGTGTCGTTAATCTGTGCTTTCACTTTCATAATAATTAGTATAACCTCATTATTCCGAGTACAACTTGGTAATATACAATATATCACAACACAAAAACAGGGTGTGCTTTTTATCGCATTATGCATTTCAGCAAATATATTGGTATGCTTTGCAAAAACGTAAATAAATGTAATAATAATAAGAAAAAAACTAGTGGAATAATTAACTGGAATATTCGTTTACTCACGATTCACCGGTTTCGGCACGCTCTTCGGCACGCTCCAAGTCAGCTTCAACCATGGCTAACTTACGGGCAACCTTTGTCATTCATATAATATAAATACCGACAATCAATATTTCTGTTTCAAGTTCAATATTTTGCTCATACAAAAACATTCACAAGTGAAAAAATTGAAAAAAACATTACAATTTAAAAGAATTAACAATTTATTTTTTAAATCAAAAAGCAAATAAAACGGTAATAACGGTAATAACGGTAATAATTTATAGCATTCACGGTATCGAAATTGCAATGTCATCATGTGCAACAATACTGTGATTTAAATAAGAATTATTCACAGAAAAAAAATTGTCCATGTAAAAAGGAAAAAGCAACATTTCGGTTATAAATTTTTTTGTTTCTAAAATCAGCCAAACCGGAGTATCGTGCAAAATTCTAAAGG
Source organism: Willowsia nigromaculata (assembly GCA_034700605.1). Taxonomy (NCBI): domain Eukaryota; kingdom Metazoa; phylum Arthropoda; class Collembola; order Entomobryomorpha; family Entomobryidae; genus Willowsia; species Willowsia nigromaculata. The sequence continues at coordinate 2,269 of JAQIXX010001564.1, forward strand.
GAGTGGTTGATACAACGCTATAAACTGTAATAAATCGTGTCTTTCAAAAACATCATGCTTATAATTCTTCAATGTCAAAAGTTAAAGCCAAGTTTTCACTAATTCTATTATTACATCTAGTCTGCGCGCAATCCTCTTACTAAAATTTCACATGGATGCTATTACATTGATAATTAAAATGTTTTAACGTGTAACAATAAAAGTTAAAATTATATAGCAAACATATATAGAGAAATGGACACCTCGTTTAAATATGTTCATTAAAATTAAGCATCTCTATAATATTATGATATGTACATTTGTCTAAATTATTAATGATTTCTTTAGCTAAAGATATTTTGTGTATGAATGGAATTAATTTCTTTTTTTTTTACAATGTCACATGCTAAAAATACGACATTTTAAGTTAATTATTATTACATTCAGTAAATTACTATTGCTGATTATGTATTGTTTGTTGTTCTGTGACTTTACAAACTGCTAAGAACAGTGCAAAGTGGCAGAACGTTGGATATTTTTAGTAGTACTAAAATAACAAGTATTAGGTGTGTATGACATGAGGGAATGGGATCATTTTATCGCTTACTTTTTTAACATTGTGTAAATTGCGGTTAAAATAGTAAACGTGATATATTTTGTTACGGGGAGGAGTGAACAGTCAGGTTCAACAACAAATTATTAATATTATGGATATTAGGTTTTCAAACAGTAAAAACACACTCATATAAAATAGTATACAATTCAATTTAGCATTCCATAAACTGATTTATTTATAGTATTATTTTATTACGTTTGAGCATCAAACAAATACACTAACATTGGCTCTAAAACAACTATTTTCTTTGTTATATAAACACCTAACAATCACACATTAAATCCACTCGAGTTAGAGTTCGAAATGGAATTAAATTAAAGACCTCATCGTATTTACGGTCAGCCTCTTCTGCCAGGAATCTAGCTTCCTTCAATTGTGACTCTAGCGAGTCCATTCGCTCTTCATCGGAGATGGCACGGTTCTCCAACACCTTTCGCATACTGTCATATTTAAAAACATACAGATATTGAGAGAAAAGTCACACAACACTTCTCCTAAGTTCCTCCATATCGCTTTCAATGTTCTGCTCTTTCATTTTTTTTTAGATTTGTGTATGTTCTGGTGAGGCAGACGAAAGAATATTTTTATACGGGAACATGTTCCTTGCTTGTTTTACACCTAAACGCAATATATACCTATATGCACGCATGCAAACATCAACAATCCACCTCAAAAATGCCATATTTTTTTGTGGTTAACCACTTTCCCTACCTAACCTCGGATTAGCAAATTAATACTCCGTGCGTGACTGTTTCAACAGAGCGCTTTATTCGTCTGTGTGTGGCTAAGCGTTTTCTCAGCTGAATGAATTTGAAAGCGCGTTTGGCTATACCCTATTGCTGCATTGTTTAAACTTGTCTGATTTAACACATTTATTTGAATAGCTTGTAGAAACCAAAATGTTCAGTCGATATAATAAAAAATAATAATGTCCACTTCCGGAAGAAGAAACCAAGAAATATTACAGTGATTTAATGATGAGTAAAATAAGAGTTTTGATAATTCTTAATGGTTTTGTGGCTTTGGTCTGCTGAGCAAAATGTGTTAGTTTACCTCTTCGTATTTTTTGTCGGCCTCCTCAGCAATTAATTTAGCTTGGGCTAACTGAGCTTCTAAAATTGCAATTCGGTCATCTTCCATGTTAGTACGGTTCTCTAATGCTTTCCTTATTCTGTATGAAGAATATATAGTCAAGTATTTCCATCATCAATATTTTCTCCAGGTTTTTCCCACAAGGAATTTATCATGTTGGTATGCATATGCATGCAAGTTTTCGCAAAAATGATATTGGTACATTAATGAGTAGGCACATTACATATTTTCATCTCACCATATATAATTAAACCCAATTCAGTTATACGACGTAACAAATCATGTAAGCAATTAAATTCGTAGTACACGTTACACATACTATACGAAAAAATACTAAAATACTTTCAGCTGGAATAGCAATCCAGTCTTTTCATAATCCTCAGATTCTATGCGTGTATATGGCTTATTATTTTATGATCGCTTACATGAAATCTTACGTCTGTGATATAAATTGTCATTGCCAATTGCCCTGATAATTTTGCATGTTTAAAATATTACAAGATGTTCCTCAAAATATTTGAATAAAAGTTGTTTCATTTCATAAAATGGTTTTAAAGACATTACCGCTCAGACTCATCGGCAGCCTGTGAAGCCTGAGCCAACTTGGTGGTGGCGGTTCCCAATCGCTCCTCGGAACGCTCCAAGTCCTCTTCGAGAAGTTGGATACGACGATTCAGAGCAGCAACCTCAGCCTCAGCCTGTAAATTAATGCAACAGTTTTAAATTAATATTTTTTTCATAAGTAATTTTATTCATTACAGTAGTAAAAGATTTTCCCATAAATGTACATGGAAAAGGAATGCAGTACTAGAGAATACCGACGTCACAAAACAATTGCAAAGTAACCATCTTTACTACCGTGTAGTCGTGTAATTTGCAATGTAAAATAGGTACCTACTCTTATTGTTCAACAACAACCACTTCTGAGATTCTTTCAGAGGAGATGTGTAAGCCAACCTACCATTTCCTTTTAGAAATAATAATTTTTCTATTAAAATGTCAAAATCATAATAATAAAGTATTATTCTGAAAAGGTAACAATGGTCAAAATACATCCGAATGAAAATCGGCAGCGCTATCGAAGAAATTCATCTAGCACACATTTCAATATCAAGAAGTCATTTTGCATACATGTGCCCAAACTAAACTAGACAAAGTACAAGCCAACTGCACACGATAAAGCAACGCATTTTTTAACCTGCAACTTCATTCAGCATTAAGCTATAATTCAAGGTGCACATCAATCATATATATTGTCCAACCAAGAGCAAAAAGCTCCCGTCGTGTGCTAACTATCCACTAAGCTAGAACACACTGCTTTAAACTGATCGTGAATGGTGACAGAGAAGTCTGTTTATAGAATACACACCTATTGTGGAACAGTACGCATTCAGCATACCTTGTTCACTATGAATCTTTTTATTATATACCGTCACTAATTGTTATGTAATGTGACAACAATTGACACAGGATAAGTCAACAACTACATAATGTTTTTTTTTTTCAACCAAATCAAGCCACAATTCCTGTACAAGGTCTGCTTCCACTGTCAGCTACCAGATACTTAAATTGAAAGCTGCTCGCTCGCCGTCGTTCGTGGTACATAACTGACTGTGTGACAATTTACTCTCATCATCACCAGCATCATTTTGTATTATTATCATATTTTTATACTGTTTCATGAAATCATGAGAAATCTCGTAACAATACGAGCAAGTATGCAGTCAGCATTCATAAACCGGCACCAGACCATATTCAGGCATCCTATACAACTGACCCGTTTCACCTTCTGATTCGGTCAGACATGCCCAATTTGGACATTTCTAATAATGAAGTGACTGCTCCTTTCATTTTTGGTCCGGCGAGCAGCAACACTCACTATAAGAGACTAAACAAGTGCCAAATAGCATGGCAGCAACACATTAATAACCTTTTGTGTGTGGAATGCTGAATATTATGTCGAAACTAATAAGTCTCCCTCAACAAGTCATCATTAAGCTTCACAATACGCATCCAACTTATCCATCCATTCTCATTGCCTTATTACCTTGCAACAGACAACATTATACACATTTTTGCTGTATTTTTTTGTCAGATGATATCCATATCGTTCATCATCAAAGGAGAAGAGATATGGAGTTGATTATTACTGTTATTATTTGCGAAAATACCCGAGCAGCTTTTGTTTTAAAGTTATGCATTATATATCGCGGCCAGTCCCGGTAAATACCAACTTGTTCAGTTCATGCAACAATTATTATTATTACATTGTCTTGTCTCACAGTTTGAACCTCAACTTTGCAAACAAACATAGCATCATGAATGAGAGGGCTTTTTTTTCATACTATGAGGCATGCGATAATGTATCCGTGTATGGCAATCCTCTTGTTCATGGTGAAGCCATTAATACTCAATTGACTTGACTCATTTGACGGCAGGTAAGAAAAACAAAAAAAAAATCAGGTATATACTCACGACTCCTGTATTTGCAACAATCAGGAATTCATTTGGACCTGTGTGTACTCAGGTACGAAGGAATCCCATAAATCTCGTGGAAGTATTAATCAAAAAATGTGTTTGACAAGTAGCATCTCTTTTCTTGTGTTCGCGAAAAGTAAACATTTAATAACAAGATGGTAAACCGTATAATGATTCATGAGTAGAATATTGTTACGCTTATTTTATATAACTTTCAGGCACTAAAGCACTTTCAGTTTTCCTTGATATTTGTCACGAATTACATTCATGGACCTTTGCTTTTCGAATTTTAAAAACTCATGCCCAACAATGAAGTATTGAGTTTATTACAACGTTACTGACCTCTGTGATGCGATTTGGAATTCTACGTGTGCAAATTCTCCCAATAAAAGAGACTATCTAGTCAAAGGTCTACTAATTTTACTACCATTGTTTAATCCAATAAAGGTGACTTGCCCGTTGGGTGTGGGTCTTCTGTTGAAATTATGAAGTTGAATATTTTGGCAATGACACCACAGAAGGAAATATATTATTAGAGCTAATTTTTATGTGCATAAAATCTGCATACTACTTAATCTCATTATTACTATTATTTTAAATAAAAGTTTTGTATGCATGTAATTTTATGCCACTGCTTTGTATATGCTTCTGTAGCAGAGTGGTATATGTAAATACAGTTTGATAGGCAAGGTGTGTTAAGTAACAGGTGCAACCAGAAAATTTACTGGTAACTTTCCTTTTCATCCTACTAATCTAACGCATTTCCTTTTCTTTCCCACATGCTTTTTTCAACTCCACCATCATGTAGTGACAGTTGTATTAAAATGATCCGGCGATGCACCTCCATCAAATTGCACTTCTGACTCGATGAGATCCACGCAAACCGACACAAATATAATACATGTAGTTATTTGCTTGAATAGTTAACTACCTATTCACAATCACATCTACTAAATGTCTGTATTATGCTCATTGGTATAAATTTGTAAGGCCATATATACGCCTGATTGACTACATCCCAAATTTGCCTCATAATAATGTACTATTCAGCAGGACATTATCTCCTTATCTTGAATGAGTGGAAATCACGTAATTAGCCTACATATATCTTTTCCCTATTTTATCTATTCTTGTGCACGCATGGCACACACGGTACTTGACAACCATGCCAAAATAACCGTTTATCAAACATGCATTTCTATTATTGTCAGAGCTTGTACTTTTGTACTTGTTTTGTATAAAGTAGCCATAATAATTGTTGGGGAGACACATAACTCAAGTGTATACCGCACACTGAAAATGAAACTGGCTCATGATGTGGCTATGATTCACCAAAATTAGTCATGATCTCAGGAGGGCGCCAGCTAGTGAAAAGACATAAAAATTATCCCGACCAATCTTAACCATTTAAAGAAACAAACTCCTCACTACTAAACAAAACCATAGTCTCTGCCGACAATACTGTAAAAGTGTCGTCTCAAATGCCTAATGGTTCGTTGCACCGAAAAGGAGTTTGTACAAATATGAAATCAAGTGATGACAAGAAACAATGTAATTGTTTTTATATCTATGCAAACATTATCAAAACCTACACAGCTTTCACTCAAAGGCTATCAATGACAAAAATAACCATATATTAGAAACCATCATTAATGATTTCCCCCTAAATCCAAAATCCGTCTGCAGAATGGAATCAGAAGTCATAAGCCCAATTATGGCAGTTTTTTCTATAAATAGGTGATTGACCAGAGTCAGTGCTTAAAATACAATTTTACGAATTCTCTTACTTCTTCGCGTCTCATCACTTCCAAATGAAGTTTTTTCTGGAGCTCTTCACAGTCCTCCTTATACTTCTCCATTTCCTCTTTCGTCTGCCTCATTTTCTTTTTGAGGACATCCAAAAGTCCCCCTTGTTGCATTTGAGTAGTAGCCATGATTTGCTCTTAAATAAATTTGCACCACAGGTGAATTGGAAAGACAAACGATTTGTTAAGAGGACCAAAGTCCTTTCTCCCAACTACGTTTAAATATTATGCTGCTATATGTAAACTCGCACGGTCTAAGGACTCTACCACACACAATGTCACTTTTCCTGTCACCGGACTTTCTCCAAGACTTAAAAAATTCACACAATTACTTCCTCAACAATACTTTCACACTTTTTGGTATACAAAACTTGAAACAAGGAAAAAATGTAACAAATTAATACGTAGGTAATGTAACGAGGCTAAAGAAAACTGAGAGATATTTTTTATCTTCGTCTACACAAAAACTTTTCCACTTTTTTTCCGGCCCTGAACAATTATGGCAAATATTGATTTTTTAGTGTAAATATGAGACAAACGGTCTTAAAACTAGTCTTGAACTTTGATTTGAAATCGATGTTAATAATATTTTGGCAATTTCAAAAAAAAATTTTTTTTTGGAGAAGTTCTCGTCACAAATTTTCTGCTTGATTTGTCTCGCAAAATTTTCACTTGTTTGATCGGACCATGGAAAATACTTTTTTCTTCTCCTTCTATGTATAATACTTAATTATGGATTAGTTATCTCAGTAGTAATTTAAATTCATGGGTAATGATAGATGAGCAGCGGAATGTTTATATATTTTTTCTACTACTTTTGTAGTTGTATAAAATAGTTTAAATTTCTTCAGCAGTAATTAAGTTTCAATGAATGATGGGCAGTGACAAGTTACAAGATGAACTTGTGTTTTGCTGTTGTGTTTTATTGTTGGCAGCACAAAAACACATTCAGTGGTGAAGTAAGTAGTTATAATGTTATAAATTATAGTAGAGCACAACTCTTCGTCGATATTAGTATTATTTTTTCTCTCTCAATTGAATCAGCCAGCATTCAAAAGTGGTAAAATAGTGTATTATTTTTGTGTCTCTCTTCTCTCTCTCTTTCTCACTGATACTTATGATTCTGTTCGATTCAATTTGTGATGGAATGGAAGGAAAAAGCCGACGACGACTTCGACTACGGACTACCAGAAGTAAAATATTATGTGCCTAAAGTATATAAAATGTATGCTCATGCATGATCGTATAAAAGTGAGTAAAGTAAGCACATTCCATATATTAGATTATATCCGTTTGTAAGCCCAAAAGAGTTTTTTTTTCATGTTGGTAGATGCATTATTGTAGAGACAGAGAAGGTATTATTCCGTCCACCATGATATCATCATATCCCAACCAACAAGCAGAGGAAGCACAGCAAAATAGTTTCGTATATACCTTCTTACTTTTCAATGGGAGTGGACGATGAACGTCGACAACGAGTACGACGGTGGTGGAGATGATGATGATCATGATGATCCCGTCATCCTCTCCTTCTCCTGATAATATTGCATTGCATTTTGTATATAGTAGAGTTGCTTGTTTCTCTTTTCTCTATATATGAGCATATTTTATGGTTTAGCATGTGTGTTTTAGCAAGTTAAAAAAATGTTCAGAGGAAGATTGGCCAGATTAGACAGAAGTGATGTTCCTTTAAACTGGTTGCACTGTTTGTACAAATGTAGGAAAGTTCCTAAAACAGCAGCATTGAAAAGCAACCATTCTCCACAGTAAATACTACGTGATTCATTCCATGCATTTTACTCACAGGTCTCTTGTGTGAAAGAGAATATATATTTTTATGTCGGTACAGCAGAATACAACAATGGGATAAAGCTATAATATAATGTGAAATAGTAGGTATATATAGCAGAAAACATTACGAACATTAGAATGATGGTAGTAGTAAGTAGTAACTACCAAAGAGGCATACTGTACACACATCTAGTCCTCAGCAATGAAATGACTTTTCTCGTTTCTTGTCTACACACACATATAATTCTCGCATTGTGGTATTGAAATTGAAGCATCTTTCTGAACGGAATAGTACCCACTTGCACCTCTGTTGTTGATGGGGTTTAACTATTGCCAGGTTTAAATGGGAGAAAATCAAGGCGGTGGCAGACCAACACTTTTACATTGTAACAATATTCATAGTGGCGGCGGTGGTGCTATGTCATACATAATTCAGTAACACTTGCATGTATTCAGGAAAGAATTTAGCCCCTTTGCTCCTCGCTAACTTGTTCTGCAAGCGAAAAAAAATCTGATTTGAATTTAACGTGTTTATGTGAGTATATATACATGTCGTATGTTTATCTGTATTGAATTCAGAGAATGATGATGATCATCATGGTTGTAATCTGATGACTATGTTTGGTTTTAAGTCGAGTTTTTTTCCTCTTTTCCTTTTGAAACAGTGTGTGTATCCATTCCAAACCACATTATATACATCACCACCCTTGAGCTGGCTGAGCCCTTGGTTTAAGAAAACATGTAATGTTACTCATACTATCTTTTTTATATAGGTACATATTATTCCCTGTGTCTCGTCTATCGTCAAACCGTTTCTTGCAATGCAGCTTTGCCTGTCTATCTGTGTGCAAGAAAGAAAAATACTTGCCAAAGAGCAAAATCAGAAGAAAAAGACAGATCTCCTGTTCTTCTTCGTTCGCGTTCATTTACTTTATCCTGCTGACTTTGGTTTGCTTATGACTTTATTCGCCGTGTGTGTGTGGAGATGCAGTTTTACTTCATGATGGTTTTTTCTCTCTTAGGGGAATCTCCCACAAGAAGCAGGGAGGGTAGCACGCGAAGATAGAGTGAGTTATACTCAACAATGCAATGGTGCGATGGACAATTAATTATTCAACATCTTTGTTGTTATTGTTATTATTTTTTAATAAAAATGCATTGACTGAGGCTGACCGAAGCTGACAGTATGAGAGAGGAGAAGTGACTATACATGTATGCATCATACACATGTCTTATGAACATATAGAAAAGTATCCCCCAAGATAACGCATGCAAAAGCTGCGGTTTTACATCATTGAATGGACTGACGCTGACCCCAGCTTTTTTTTTTTTTAAATCATGGTTGAAGGTATAACTGATGAATGTGTGTAATGGGAAAGGCTTGACTTCTTTGTACATAATTTTGATGCCTTCAGTAGTGCATTATGCAATTCCCCACGGTATATAGCATGAAGAAATACGTCAGTGATGATGTGATCTGAAAAGCGACTTAAGAAAGATTTACTTTCAAAGCAAGCTTTTTGTCTAAAAGCGTTTATGCATTCAAATTACTTACACCATTTCAATGTGATAAAACACTCTTCTTTAAAATTACTTCGCAATGAGCTAAGACAATGCACCGTCTGTCTTAAAAAAACTCTTAAAAAAACTATAATTACTAACTAAAATAGTTGTAGACACTGACGCTACCCTCATCCTCACAGTATTGTTCCAAACTATCAGAAACCTCAAGTAACGTTTCATATGCAAAGACGCTTTCGCAGACAGTCACGATCAGTTATGCTGCAATGATCCGTCTCCCTCATCATTTTGTCCGTTTTGATGGGAATGGCCAAAAACCTACAAAGTATTTAGTACTGTACATTGTAGAATTTTTTGCTTCTGCTGTTGATAGTGTAACTGCCAAATATGGTCATGTTTAGAGAGAGAAGGATGAGTGTGTATGAGCGGTGAAGAGTTAGAGGGATATGCGAGCATTGTAAAAAAAATCTTTGTCACTTTTCTTTTTAACTTGGATGAAACGCTTTTGATTTTCTTGTTATAGTTGCGTATTACGTTACATTACACTTTGCGTTTGGATTTTATCCATTTTTCTTCTTGTCATTGGCAACCAAATGTCGGCATAAACGAAAGAATGAAATGAAGCTGTATTAGGAACTTGCGAAGGTTAAGCCTGCAAATGGTGGTGGTTGGTGATGATGAGCATTGACGGATGACATATTATTGAGTGAGGATGGTAGTATTTACCAGTTACAACTGACTACCTGCAAGTGCAAGAATCCTCTTGAAGGAACATTAAATAAAATTATCATCATAAAGTAAACAAAGTGTGAGCGGGCGGTCAGTCAGTGGAAATGGAATTTGAGTTTTGGGAAGACTCAGAAATTATGTTGAATGGCGAATGTCATAAAGACGATCTCGTCATATGAAAGGTGGAATGTTGTTTCATTATTTTTGTGGAATAAAAGTAATAAAAACTATTTCACTTTATGTATGATCTCGCATTGTGCATGTCACCTCTTTTTATGATGTCTAGTGTTATTTCAGCTACGTATGAAAAAGGATTTGCAAGGATGATAATATCGAATTTCGTGAAATCAAGGGCTTCAACACCTAGATGAGCACATGCCTATAAGCTGAATGTTATATGCAAGGTATTTCATCTCATTTTGAATAATATTATCTGCCTTCACTCTTCATTCCCAGTTTGAATTGATGACGAATTTATATGAGTTGGTTTTCTACGGTATGATACGCAAGGATGGCATTGGACAAGTTCTAAGTACTGCATTGTAATGCCTAAATTCTTTGGCTGATTTTTTGCTGTTGATGATATATTGAGGATGATGATGACGATCATGATGAGATTATGTCGGTGACGGACGAGTAATAACATTTTGTTGAATGACATTGTATCTTCTGCTGCTGAAGTTTTAAAAGTTTGTTACATGATTCAGCTTGAAATCAAGTGATTTACAACGCATTTTCATTTTGGAACATGCTCCTTTACTCTGCAAAAAACATATACCTATAGACTTTTCATTATGTACCAATCATATATTAAGGCAGAACCATCCTTATTGCCAGACTAGAGCCAAAAACACTTTTTAAAGTCATTACTTGACTTCCGGATAAAGTTCAACCCAGATAAACTCACTTTGGAAGTTTAAATATCCAATCAAACTGAGTTCAAGTTTTGCACACAAAAAATGTAAACTAGACCGATTGCTCCCAATGATCTGCTGATAAAAAAACGCTGTATATTGACAACATGCCTTGTTTCACATTCATTCTTATCGTTCACTTACATGCTTCCCTGAAATAGGTATAGATGCAAGGTGCACATTATTGTAAACCATTTACCGATAACAATGAAAATGAAAACACACACACAGAGAGAGAATCAAAATGGGAAGGGTGGACCACATTTTTCTCTGTCCTGATGACACAAAAGCAATTAACTCTTGAGAGAACTTGTGCTTCAGCTAATGTAACATGCTTGTACAACAATGGGGAGGCGTTTTTGACTTGTGCATAAAGTGTACCTACTCTGCGCTGACACCACCAAAACTCAGCTTTTAGAATAGAGAATGACATGTCGCGTATGCTTTTGTTCCAATAGTCATAATAATGTAACGTGATGTTTTTCATAGTTTGAATCATTGTTAGGTGTGCGTATTTATGAAACCATGAAGCATAAACTTACGCTTAAACAGGTGTATTTGTAATAGTAAAGTAATCAGGTTTGTATTATATTCCTGTGAATTGTGAATGTTACGAGTAGATTGATATGTAAGTAGAGCTGATCGTCATCAACGGAACGAGAAACGCACACATACGTAAGGTACAAAATACACAAGGTATCATTTCATAGATCATAATAATATATTATAATACACTTTGTTTAAAATTTTGTTTGCTTAGAGAAACATTTTTTTTTTGCTGTAGATGCTCTTTTTGGAAGGGAAGAGTAGAGAGCTGTAATTAACTTGTAAAAATGGAATGTCCCTCATCAAATTGTATTTGAGTGATATTCTATGTTATGAACATGTAATAACCTACGGGCACACTCGCGCCGGCATACAAGTTGGTAACTATACACATTGCAGATTTCATAGTTTAATAATTTGGCTGGCAATGAAAAATTTGGAGTTTCCACAATAAATGATAGATGGGCAGAGCGATCATAAAGGAAATCCTACTAATGATGCTGAAATGAGCTACTGAGCTAGAAGCCTAAAGTAGAAAAAATATCATTTAATTTACGCACGATGATGTTCCCACTTCACACACGAAACACAAAATGTATGCTTAATTCTGATCTCGCGTTTTGCAATCATGCAAGTTCATCTTGCATAGATTGTGTATACTGTGAAATCACAATGCAAGCTATTCAGGTTTATACAGCCAATCAATCATGTTATCCGGTGAGTGTATGGGTTTGGAACAAAGCATCTACATGAATCCACGCACATATTACCGCTAATTGTATAAACATTCCTCAGTTGTTCCATGAAACGCGATTTTATGCAAATTTTAAAAAGCCAAAAGATGGCTTAAAATAAATTTTTGTGTTAGCAAATATGTTTGCTAAGAGTTGGGAGTAAAAATTTAATGAAAATCAAGTATAGCAAGCTGGATTTGTAATGTTAACTCCTAAAGTATGCATGTGCTTTGGCTAAATAGAAAATGGCCACACATATTCATTATTTTTATCCCTTTAATTTCCTCTCAAGTTCATTGCTTCATGACTGCGACACCATCATCAGCCATCATGTTATGTTACATTGCTTAATGAAAATCACGGGTATTGGTTCAGCTGCGTGTGTGCGTAACTCACACAAAATAGCTCAGAGAGCCACAACTCTAAAGCGTTCAACTTACTATTTACCTACTTTGCTTCAAACAGTCTACAGAATTAATCAAACTCTCACAAGCACCAAAGATTTTTTCAGTTTGGACCTTGGGTGTAGATCAGATAATGATTTCTCCTTGCATATCAAAATCAACATAGTTAGGATTGAAAACTGGAAATAAATACTATCTAGTCCATAATAACACTTCATGACATAAGTATGTAGCCATGTATTATATGCATGCACAGAAGATGTCATATGAATGGGATATAAAATTAGCGCTGCTATCAGCATAACGTGAGTAAATTACAACTTATTATGACATAAATAGTTTTACTTCTTATACAATAACAGCTCATCTCAAAGTTAAGCTGATGCATTAAGAATAAAACTAGTTTTAATGACAGTGATAATGGCACTGTAACATGGGTTATCACTTATCACATAATATTTTGTTCAGTTTAATTGAATGTATTCTTTTGAATCCACATTGCCTTTACTTTAAGCAGAATTTGTTGGAAAGAAACTTGATATTTGACAGAAGTAAACTGTAAGAAATCATGTTATTACGTTACAATGAATTTAATATAACTAATTCCAACCAGTTAATATTTTGGGTGCTCATATCCTGCTACTAAAAATCATTGGCCAAAGTTAAATGTACATCACTCTAAAAGGAACAGATTTTTGATGAGAATAGCAATGATGTGGATTGGAATCAGATTTTATGTTCACATAAAAATTATCGCAATGAGTGTGCTTTGTCACGTATCCGTTTGCGAGCTGACTATCAACAGCGTTCTATTTTGTGAGCAAACCTACATAAAAATCTGTGTTCACGGTACTAACAAGTCCACACAGCACTTAGTCATTAACAAAAATCTCATTTGCATTTACCATAAGCCATTACCTCACCTTGTCTTCAAACGATGCATAGAGGTGGTAAGCTTCTGGTAAAGTTTCATTGTGCTTCCTTTTCTACCGGAAGTGACATTTGTGAAGAGAAGAAGCACTCCGCCTGCACCTAGTAGAATCGTCTGTAAGAACGCTTTTCTAGTTTTGTAAGCTGTTGCATGAAAACCTTACAACAACGATCAAATATTACTCATGGGAATTTGATGAAGGTGGTCTCGGGTGAAAATCGAGGAATAAATATAATTTTTGAGAAAGTCGTACAATTTCTTACCGACATTGTTACAATCTCACAGACCAGTAACGCGAATGAAAATAATGACATGCTTTATTCCACTATTCTTCTAAAAGCTGCTCAGGTGCAAATAAAAGGTGCGGATACGACTAGGTATATAGTTAATAGCATATTTAACTCTGAACAAAGGTAAAAGCTTTCTTGCAATTTAATGCAGATGTTTGCAAGTAGGGAAAGATTGTCGTTTTTGGACTGAATATGGTGCTTACTTTGTTTGCAGAAAATAAAGCGAAAGCATGACTTGGCATAATTATATTATTGTTGTGGAGGATGAATGACGATGATCTTGACGATCATGATAAACGAAATGTATAAGCCCACATAAGACGAAGGTTGAAGAAAATTCTATAGCATCTTGTAAACTCACGGTAAAGTATTCCGTGTGAAACCACAAAATTTTCCTACATGTCTGTACATAAGCATACATAAAAGATGATACAGAGTAAACTCATACCCTTTTAAGTTGGCCGTTAATGACGTTATGAAGCTCATTCTGAATGATGCTGAATTTCATCATGGTGTCGGAAGCGAAAATGGAACCCAGTCCTCCCACCAGCGCGAATCCAGGATAGTCTGCACATCGTTTTCGTCTTCGTTTCTCTCGTTCGGAAATCGCCTCAGTGCATTCACTGGGACATCTTAGTCTTGCTAACTGAGCCTCTTCCTCAGTCTCTAACTCATTATAGGTATCATTAGTGGAACTACTCAATCTCGTGCTACTACTTCGATTGCTATTTAGACTACTACTGCTACCGTAACTACTATCACAGTCGTTGGAAGTGGCATTATAGCTTTGGGATTGGGATGATGATGACTGGATATTATGATGTTGAGCACCAGAAGTAGATTGCTGTTGATGATGATTTCTCCTAGAACCATTATTATTATTCCGTCTTTGTCTTCCTCTTCCTCTGCCTCCACCACCGCCGCCGCCGTCACTGCTAGCACCTCTCTGCTGCTGCTGCTGCTGATGAGATCTGGCGTTTGCACCTCCACCTCGACGTGGAGAGGATGAGGCTGGTGATGCGGACGCTGACGCTGCTGGCGAGGATGAGTAGAAGTCTTCACAAGAGTCTGCTTCGTCGCAGGATGTCGCAGGCTTGTGCTTTTCCAACATTTGATAGACTCTCTGTACTGCTTCACGAGTTCTACTCACTTGCTCTGCAGATATCTTTTTATTGCTGCTCGTTTCAACATCATCATCATGATCCTCCTTTTTACTCCTCTGCTGTTGTTCTACTTGTACTGTATTTGCTGAGGAAGACGACGACGCACCAGCAGGAGCTGGTCCAGCTCCCATCTGATGATTCCCATCTTTCTGATGCTGATCACCAGGAGCAGACTGCCTATTCTCCTTTTGCTCCTCTTTATTACACGGGTAGTTTTCGGCACTTTGTTCCATTTGTTTTCTCTGATCTGGATCCGCTGCCGGTCTAATAGCTGCTCCTGTTGCTGCTCCTGAGGAAGAAGACCGTTCTTGATTTGCACGAACCCCTTCAGGGGTTGGAGTTTGGCTTGACATTTTTATGAGATATAAAAGAAGTTTTTATGGAGAACACCACCAAGTCTTATTTTCACAACTTCACACCAACTTTTTCTCTACTGTAGCAAATGAACTGTCCCACCACACATGTAGCAAAAATTGTTCCAAATATATTTTGCAAAACTATATAATGATTAACTGTTGTTCCAGAAGATATTGCGGGAGAAATGATACGAAGAAGAAAAGCTGCCTGGCAAAATTCTCCCCACAGAGATAATGTAAGTATCCCCTAGTAGTCTTGTTCTCCTCTACGACCTTATATTTTGCTCGTGTACTATAACCCAGTTAGCAAATGTACAAATCTTTGTACAACTTGCATTTATGTCTACATATTTTGAATGATGTTCATGTGGTGATGTGAAAGAAGAGGATACGGTGATCAGATGTAATATTATATGTAGTGTGTATTGTACTAGAGGAGGATGATTATGATGAGAAGTTGCAGCAGCTTCATCAACTTTAAAGTACCAGTACCACTCTATTTTGATGTTGATGATGATGATGATGATGATGCCGTGGTAGTGACCACAATGCTATATATATTCATCTGGCAGGCAAGTAAATCGCGAGAGACCTGTTGCTGCTGAAATGGTGATGCCTGTCTGCCTACATACACATGCATATAATAGGGTACAATTTAAGTTTTTTCCTACGTTCCTCATCTATATTTGAGTAATACTTCAATCATAACTGAGCCGCCACTGAAGCAGCAGTAGCAGCAACTCTTTTACCGTCAAGGTTGTTCTTTTAGTTGGATTACATTATAAGTGTAATCAATAATGACATGAAACAAAGATTGGGCTCATAATTTACTGTTGCTTTATGGCAAGAGGGCGAGTATATATCGTGGTAATGCTATTAGCTGAAACAAGACATGGCATCACTGATAGAAAATATGACGCTTACTGTGTGATAAAATATATTGAGAAGTGGACAAAGTCTAAAAAGGGTTATACGCTAAAATAACCTTTCTATTCATGGATTAGAAATATGGCTTAAGGCTTTTCTGTCAAGTCAAATATATCAAAATGATTTGCTTTGCTCCTCTTTCATGTTCTCCACGCATGATGAATTATATTTTTATAATGATGACTAATAACTTTGTAAAAATGCGTGACAAACTGATTCAGTTAAAAATACTGCTTAGGTATATAATACTGTCTTGCCTTTCTTTTTTTAATGTTAAATATATGCCATTGTTGATTTCATTGTTTGTTTGTAGCTCGTCATGTGTAAATTGAATCAACACCACGGTTATATGCCAAAAACTCACAACAGTACATCGTGTCCTTTCTTTTTCTGATTCCGTTGTTGGCTTCTTGCCTGATTAACGGGTTGTTGACTGGTGCGCGCGGTTGGAAGTAATACAGTGTGAAAATTGTCATGTAGGCGTGAACTGGTGTCTTCAGTTGAAATGAGAAATGAGTTGATAAATGTTAACTATGGGTTGATGATGAGGAGGGCGAGATGGAGTTTTAATCTTGATCTTCGTCATTATCAGAAGCATAAAATGAGCTGATTTAGAAGATTTTAAACGGCTTATGCAGTCAAGTCATATAACTAACGTATGGTTAGTAACAACACTAACAGCTTCAGTGATTTGAGTACTTATTAACTTTCAAAAACTGTCTCTCGAAGCATAGTCCTATGGAATGGCTCGATTTCAGCTGCATTTTTGATATTCCATTTCAAATTGGGCGTGTTTTCCGGAAATCAGGAAATAGCCAAAAGAAAATTGTCTAGAAGAACTAAACTGAAGTTATTGCGTTGCGAGGCGTTGCCTATGTGTAGATGAAGCGTCCTGCGTCGTGTAGAAAAGTGCTGGCAGCAGAGCAGAGTAGATAAGTTGCAGTAGTAGCCACTTTTTTATCGGTAGTAGTAGTATAACGGTAGAAAAAATCTCAGACTGTAGTAGCAGTAGTGTTTCTTATCATAGAAAATCATGGAAGGAATACAAAATTCTTTGTGCTTTTAAATTCAAAAGGGAATCTTTGCAATTCACAAAACATTACTTCCCATTCTGTCGAGTCTAACGTTAACTCGCAAAAAGAGATTGCGTAATAACGACACACATCACTTTCCGTAAATGTGGTTACATAATAATATCTATATATCTAGCTAGAAAATACTTCAAAATTTTTAGTTGTCGATGAAGCGGTGTCGGCGATAGTTCGTTCCGGAAATGGTATTACTTTATTATTAACTTATATAGAGTAAAATCTATTAACCTGACACAAAAGAACGGTACAAAAGAGGATATCTACACAGCTACTTGACAGGCTGCGCGTCTTTGTGTTTTATGAAAAAAATGGCGAGATACTAATCTATGAAACTGATTGAAAACGAAATGAATTTATAAAAACGAAAAATACTTTTTCGAAAAAAAACCTACTTAAAAACTATGTACAGTAAGAAATATTTTGGAGAAGCGACACGAAGCTGGAAGGAAACGAAACTGCGAGAGACGAGCATCATATCATGCGAGCAGACGGGCATTCTTTCCATTCCTTTACCAGTTGCATAAAGGGGGAGACAGATTGAGATGAAAAGAAAGACGCTTGTTTTGCTGGTTCGAGAAAGCATCAGGACATTTTTCGAGAAAAAAGTGCCTGCTTCGCATATTCACTCTGTATCTTCTCCTTGCAACTGTTCGACAGTGGTACATATCCGTCCATGTCGTGAGTGTCTGGTTCTGAACGCCCGACTGCCATTAAAAATGACGACAACTCAAGAAGTGATCTCCACAAGGATCAAAGACCAATTGCACATGTGTGCAAGCGCTGTAAAATTTCGCTTTTCAGTTGTGTAATGGCTTGCATGTTACCAACTGATATGTACCCCTCTGCATTTTATGAAAATGGAAGCATGCATGAATAATACGTGCTTTTTATGCTAAATGTGAAACAGCCCTTCACACATGGAACATTGCCGTGATACAAAATACATAACCCTTTCATGCCCCTAGTCACATCAGCGTTGTATTATGGCATGCAACGTGACGACAAATAGTCCGTTGTATTTTGTATTACCTCCAGGACTGCGCATGTTACCCGAGTGTGTAAGATTTCGAACCCCCAGCCCGAGTCGTAGTGCATTTACTCTGATAAGAAGCTATGGTACAAATTACAAGTCAGGATATCAAGCTTCTCGAACCACGACAAATTCAAAGTTTCCGCGTCCGGAAACCCGAGTTTTTATTCGGATCAAAAATGAATCACGAATATAATTCCTAGTAATTCTTTTCTTCGTTTTACAGAGTTGTACAGCTTTACAGTCTTCAGTGCCAATAGAATGGGTGAGTGGTGAGTCAAGTTCTTTTCGAAAATCGAGAGTAAACAGTTCAGTGCAGGCCATCCGGTTTCATCGCACATTGCATAATGAGTAGCCTTGTAGCGAGTACAGAGATTTTCTACGACTGTTCGGTTTTCCTCAAACATGTCTGACTCACTACACTGATCATCATGAAATGAATAAAAGCCAGCTTAAAACCAAGCCGGCAGACTGTTTTCTCGGATTCATGCAAGATGCTAAAAAGTGGAGACGAAATTACAACGAAGAATAAACTTTTTACACAGAAAATGTACATGATCATACCGTGAGGGAAAAATACTAATCCTATTTTTGGAACACCATGCATGTTTCAGCTTCAAAATTCTTCCTCCAACTTCATCAACGAATGCATTTCACCGTGCAGAGCATAAACCGAAACTTGAACGCAGTTGGAAAAGTACATTTGCTGAGAACCATCATAAAAGCATTCCTATTTGTTCAAAAGTATTTTTTCACAGCTCTCGTTTTTTAACGTATTTGCAGCTTTTCGTTTGGTCGACAAATATTTTATACCAGAGCACACATGTAAATGCATTTAATTTTTTGTTTCTAATAATGTGTAAGCAGTGGTGGTACTGTTTCCTGCCTAAATTTTCCGTTATGAAGTAGAGAGCTATGTGGTAAAAGTTTACTTATGTCATGCCATTTTCAACTAAACTTCTCATTTCATTGGAAGAGTCAAAAATCTCTTTTAAGAGAAGGAAGGATTTGGAAGAGGAACGAGAAAAGTTAAGTAGGAAATCCCGAAGATATCATAATAACCGATAAACGGGATAAAATGATGATTGCAATAAGTAGCTAGGTTCAAAATGCAACGTAACATGTGCAAAACTGCTGTGTAGTTCTTATCTATCGATGAATAAATCATTTCTGCTAATACAATCAAAATCAGCTAATGATATGATAATCTTAGATGTTGCAGTTGTAACTAATTCACAGTCACAATTCAAAACTATAGGTGCCTGTATAGGAATTGCCGAGAGAGGGCATGTGCATGACTATTTATTGAGTAGTCGTACAGACGCACATTCCTTTCAGAAATTTCAATCGATGCATAAAGCGTAATTATATAAAGCTTATAGAGTGAACTTCCATAGAGCTACTTCATATTTTCAGCTTATACGTGACATCAAATTTATCACGATGACTCAATTATGAATGTTTTGATATTTTAAAAGTGTATATCTTCCGGAAATTGGAATGTATGAAATGAAACATGAATATTAAAGACATTATTCCAGATTGCAATATTAAATTCACATATCAAGCGAATACATGAAAGTGTCGAATATGTCTAACATCACTATATATTGGTGAAAGGCCTTATAAGGGTGGCAATGACGTAAAATTTGGAATGCTTGCCAAAATTAAACGAGGATAACGTTTTAGGCTAAAAATACATGGCACACACGTTTCATCTCAACCTACGGACGATGAGAAAATCGAACAGTAGTGTAGAGTGCAGAGATGAAAAGAAGAGAATAATATTTTTACATAGAACTTTGCAGCAACAGCAAAATCGACGCTGTGTAGCATGATATTATTCAACGTGAATTTCAACAACAAGGCTGGCATTGTGAAAGCTGGATTATGTATGCCTGCATGTAAGATCTATCTAGAAAAATTAAAGTAAACTCAGTTTTTATAAACAGACAATGATTCTAATAGCATGAAAATGAAACTAAGTCACAGTCCTAGATTTTTCAACGCAGGAAAAATAAACGATGATGACTTTGAAGCTGCTATATAATGGATATAGTAAAAGTTGAAAATTTCAACACTCAAGAAATGTGAAAAACCAGATCATGTAAAACAGCTAATGCTATAAAATAGTGCAAAATGTAAGACAATGAAGCATTTTCGTGAAGAATTCACTGTCTCCATTTGTATTATATAAACAGTGGTGATGATGATGATGAGATATTAGAATGCAACGACAATATGCCTAAAAGGACTTCTAATTTCAATTACACAGAATGCAGACCATGCGTCTGCTGTGGCTAATGATGACTTAATTGGTCAATGGAAGATGACCATTATTGGACTAATGCAAAAAAATTATTTACCAAATGTGTGATCGTATAGACAGTCAATCCATAACATTCATTATAAGTTAATAAGGTCAGACATAACAATCTGCAAAGAGTTATGGACGACGACATATTATTTCCTTACATGGCTTGTCAGCGAATGCAAAGTGCAACGAAATATCTATCAATTATAAATGTGTAGAAAACGACATTTTTGTACCCTTGCATATTATATGTACTCATGCAAGATCTGAAAGTTTTCCGCTTTCAAGATTTCATCTTATTTATGATGACGTGCAATGTGCGACATCATGAATATTAATTTTTTTTGTTTTGGAAAACAATAAAAATATTTTTGCTGATGATGGTGGGCCCACGGCCTTCAATTTTATGTTTTAGCAAATTAATGGGCTATTGGAGAAATCTGTTCCTGTTTGTTTTTATGTCATGATTGAGAAATTTTTGAAGAAAATGCTGGAATTTCACCTTGAGTGGTATGAGCAAATTACGAAGCGGGTGGGAGGGTGTTTACAAAAGAAAGCAATATGAATTATTTCATATAACTTATTAGCAAGTTATCTTGAACTAGCGTTCAATTAACTTGTTGGTGAAATTTTTTCACTGCATTCCTTTTCGCATGACTTTAAATGCATTATAAACGGGGAAAGAAGAAACATCCATGGGACTTACGTTTTGGAGGGCCTTTTCCTTCTCCTCGAGCTTGGTGTTGGCTTGCATGAGGTTCTCCTGGCAGGTATCGAATTCATTTTCAATTTGTTGGATCTTCTTCTGCAGATTTCGGACCTCCTCCTCAAGACGATCAGCTCGAGCGTTTGCGTCCCGGGCATTCTGTTCGAGGGTATCTGCCCGGTCCATCGCATTGTCCTTCTCAAGCTTCATCGCTTGCATCTTCTTCTTGATTGCGTCCATGGCTGCTGTTGTTTGTTGGGGGGACTGTCCTCACTCAAAAAAAAATCTGAAAATCACAAGAACCTTTCATGAAACACAAATATTTCCGACGCACATGCACATTATCCAGTACCACCTTAACTTTAAACCAGACACCAACAAAATATTATCTTGTTCGTCTCAAATCTCAAATAGTTTGGAGGCACAGTCTGTACACAACACAACTATGTTTCATATTTGCACAAACAGGAAGTAATTTTGGACCAAGAGAAAGTAGATGAATTTTTAAAGATCATTTATGAACTTTGTTTCAAAAAATATTATAATGGAATCTGCTCGGATTACAAATAACTCGTTTCCAAAATCGATCATGTTTTCTCCTCAATAAAATTAAAATCACATCTGGCGATTTAAAAAAAATAATAAACGTTATCATGGAATACGAAAAAGAAAAAAAATCAGGAAGTAGCAGGCTGTGTCTCCAAATCTCATTTTAATTGTCATCAAAGTAAGCGTTTACTTATAATTTGTCTGCAAAAAAAATGCAAGTTCACAGTGGCAGAGTATGACGCTATATAACAGGTGGCGAAGAAAAGAGACTTGATAAGTGTTAAATGACAGGTATGAAGTAGGAAAACAATGCGCTATTATGTGATAATGGAGATGATAATTTTTATTATGCAATAGGGCACCTGAAGAAAAGGTCGAAGAAGAGCCTAGTGTATAGCCGCGTGGCACAGGAGACACAAACCGCTGAGAACTGACTTGTTGCAACTGAGTAGAAGAGTCTGGGAAATAAGTTTCGCCTTCTTTTCTATTCTTCCTTCGCTGTGGAGGACGAGAAAAAGATATCTTTAAATGCAGTACTATTATAACTAGCGTCTTTCAGAGCTTTGCTCCAATATTATCATTCTTCAGTTGCAGACATTATAGGGAAACTATAGCATGAACCACAAAGATGTAGAATTTCATTCCATCATCATCATCAGTAGTAGCATAGTAAGTAGTGATGGTGGTGGAGTGCTTATGGGGTATGTGATGTATGGAAGCCAGCAATGATCGAAAATAGCAAAAGGGAACTCGGCCAGGAAAGGCTGCCAGGGGTTTTCTTTGGACACATTGACGACTTGACGATATTACATTCACTCTACACACATCTTTTCCTCCAATCGTTTCTGACTGTGCATTAGGTATGCGTGCGTGTGGTGTATCCTCCATTACTCAAGAGTTCACTGTAAAAAATATATTCGCCTCCATACATCTCGAACATTATTCTGTAGTAGTACTCCATTTTACAAAACTGCTTATTGTGGGCTTCTTTTTGGTTCAAACTTACTGTAACTTTATGCAATGTTGTGTGATGCATCTTCTTAAAAATTCATCTCATTTTGTCTAGCTCTTGAAATTATAGGCATGCATGCAAAGTAAAAATGGCATTCGCTCTCTTCGCTGGGATTGTGCAGCATAATTTGATTAGAGATTTAAAACTTAATATGGCATCACTAACTAAACCCATTGATCATCATCGTTTCGGTGGGTGCATAAACAGCGTGAGCCTGACACTATCATGGCTACATCAACAGCAAGAACATATATAGCGTTACACTAAATGATAGGAGGTGAAGTAAAGAGTATATAACATAGGTATATAGTTTAAACAAATGATAATAATTATTACCAATGCTGATAGGATATACACGCACGCTTATTTAAACATTTTATCCCTAATCACAAATTTTCGGTTGTTTTTAAAACGGTGCCTGTGCTGAAGGTCCACTGCACACTTCCAGTTCTAGGTACACATATGTATACCACACATATTTTGGTACCTAGATAGACTATAGACACACTTAATGAGCGCTAATGATCTATGTGTACTCAGACATTAGGGATCAAATATAGTGTTCAATAAATAATTATTTTTACTAAAAATTAATTATGGAAACCCACATTAATAGATAGGCTATAAAAATCCTATAATTCTATGCATATATTTATCTGTTCTACAAGTTAGTATATAGGTCTTATTATTCTGCATGCAAAAGTTACATGGGTGAAGCCCCACCAAAGTAGTTCCGCATTATTGCCAAAGAAGCCCAGGACGTTACAATATTATGCATGATTGAGAAAACTGGTTCTAATTTCATGAAAATACACTCCATCATGTGTTTATAACTTTTCAAAAAAGTTCACCTCACCACCTACACGGCCAACATCATCAGTTGCATGAATTTTTCCACAAGTTATAAGATGATGACTGAAGAATGAGTCAAGTTACTGTTTTTTGTGCTAAAACATCTTTCCCGTTTTCCTGTGCTTGTATGTTTTAAGTCGGTTTGGAATATGGAATAGGTATTTGGAAAAGCAAATGTCTACTGAAGTAGACATACTTATTATTTTCGTGTGTAAGGAGCTTACGTATTTGTAACAGACACTAAAATGTATCGTTGCATGCCTCATAGTTTGAGAGGGTTTGAGCCTCCAATTCCGGCTACTCCTTTTCCTTTCTCTTCAAAAAAGATTTCACATCTCCCCCGTACAGTTTCTCATATTTTTGAAATTTTAGAAGATAGAAATGCAAGATTTAGTGAAAATTTCTGACTCACCAACACATCTTTTTGGCACAATTACTTCCTGCATGTCACGGTTTATGAAAAACATGGATATATATTCATAACATTTTTGAGAAAAATTATGGTATAATAATATAATGTTTGGGGAAACCGTGTCTGGTACTGGTTGGTTAAAACGGAAAAGACGTGCAATATTTCACATTCCATAGTGCTGTTAGTTCCGCCTGGTTTTTGTTCATTTTCGCACTCATCATTATCATCGTCTTCCAATGATCCAATAAAAAAGTCTATGGATGTTTTTCTAGCTAAACAGTTAACACCCAAAAGTATATAACATTCATGCAAAACAGTATGCTCTTCTTATATAAAAGGTAGGATGCATAATAATTATTTTGCAACTTTATCCCTCCGAAAAATGTTTTATTGAAAAATGTGTGAGGAAAGGGTTCCTTGTAGTAACTTGTATTGTATTACAACAAACGGATATCTTTAAATTCAAATCATAATGTTCTCGTCAATTTTAATACACACTTTAAGGAAAGATAAGCATACGGAACATCATGGACGTACTTTGCAACACAATGCTTGTAACATGATTACTTTTTTGCATGCTATTGTAATGAATTTTTTTAGATGAATGTTTCAGTTTCAAAATTTATCTATCAATTTATGGTATCCATTTACCGTAAAATCTGAAATATAAACTCTTCTGAATTGAGACCGCTCCGACGTCTACTGACTAAAAGATTGCCAGAGTACGTAGATGCCCCGGTCTCTATTTCAGATTTTACGGTAAACACATATTATACTCGAGTTTTTTCAGCAAATTAGCAATTAAATCGAAAATAAAACTATTCCGAACATTATTTGTACTTGCGCACTATAATTCATTACAGTTATGCTTTGAAGCGCAAGAAAATGCTTCCACAGAGTTTGTTTCCAAGTCCGAGATTGGAGATTGGGTAGGGGAGCATCATTCATGCCTGGTACCTCTTCATCTCACGCATCGAGACCTAATCATATATTAAAACAATTTAATATTGAATCCAAATACACACAGAGCATATTATGATGATGAAATTTTAGTGTCATTGGTGTCACTTCCTTGTAAGGTAGTGGTTTGACAATGTGACGTGGACGTGACAAGCCAGGCATGCATATGCAGTAAAAGATTGTATCTTAAATCTTATAATACGATCACGATATTGATTGCGCTAAAACAAATAAGTTTTATCCTTACCAAAAACTCTTATTGCCTTAAACGGCCAATTATCTAAAAGGAAATGGAATTGGATCAAGGAAAATGGCTGCTCTGTCTAATTGTGTTAGATGCTTCATTTGCAAATGTGCATTTGTTTGCATTATTACTTGATTTATTGGCTAGTGTAGCGTAAGTTTCATTTCTCTTGTCATATCATGAATGGTGGCTGAGTAATAAGTGAGTCCTCACATTTATGAACATACATGTCCATTTTAATTTTACTTAATAATTTGTGCTACACATGTCTAAATTGATAAGTCTGAAGGATGAAATTGAACTTTAAAAAGTGATTTTGATTAATTTGGTTTTCGTAGAAAAACAGATTTATAACTTTTATTTCTTCGTAATCAATAATTCAGTCAATTTCAACAATTCAAATTCATAAATGAATTACAAAGTTACATCTATTTAACCATATTATACATACATTACATAACATACAAAATACGATATCAGATTTAAAAGAGTTCAACGGAAAGTAGTAAAAGATATACAACAAATCATATACATTACGTTGGTTTTCGTTGATATTCCGGGGCGGAAACTCCATAATCTTCCAAGGAGAAGTACTTGTCAAAATTCTTTAACATAAACCTGCAATTCAGAAATATTATTTATAACTATGCGTCAACAATTGGTGTTTTTACAAAAGAATGAGAAATTCTGTCCAACAAATACATATATTACAAGATACATATGACATACTTGAAAAAGTCCTCGATGCATTTTCGTAAGACTCCTATTGCCTCCGGATCCATGTTTGTATACGTTAAACACGCCCCTAGTTTTGCTAAAAGCAGAAAAAATATATAATACCTGTAAGTTTAAGTGCAGAAATACAATAAAAGTACAACCAGCGATAATTAATAACTATTTACTGAATAATCTCATTAAATGCGCAGCTCCATAATACTCTGAGAATTCCTTCCTCTCCTTTTCTGGCAGTGTCTCTCTTTCTTTAATTATCTACAACATAAATAAAAACTTGTTATTTTTACTCATTTGTTATTTAACGTTTTCATTAAAAGCATAAAGGGAAAAAGTACCTGATCATATTGAGATCGTTCAAAACGATACAATAATTGAGAGCCAATCATTGTATTGAAGTAATTTCGTAGGCCATCACACAACTCTACGGCATGCGGGTCCTTTTTCTTTTTGTCCTTTAGATATTCTTCGAAAATGTTTTCAATGGTGATTCGTGCAGGGAGATTCACCAACTGCAAGTGTAGTAACATTTTTATCATCAAGCAACTGAAATGATGTTAAAGCGGAAACTAAAATAAGTTAAAATGTTTCACTTGGAACTTACTCGCTTTTGACGTGTAACAGAGTCCCAGTCGTCCACAAGAAAAATTTTCAACTGCTCGGGAATCATTATGTGGACCTCTTGCTTTACATTGTACAGATTCTCCTACACAAAAGGAAAATATCATTGCTAATTGCTACTTATGAAACAACTAACGAACCAAGCTTCCAAACTGCCAAAATTTCTTTAGATAAGTAATTACCGGTTCAACACATTCATTTCTTTTTCGGCGACGCGAACTTTCAGATTCCAATGGTGTCTCTGATTTTGCACTTCCCTTCCCTTTTGGTAATTTTTGATCCAGCACAGGAGTCGAAGATCTAGAGTCAGTAGTGGACATATTGACACTACTAGTGTCACTTCCTAGGGACTTCTTTTTAGGTCCAGCTTTGGCTGAGGACTTGGCTTTCGCAACTTTCCTAAATAGCAATTAAAAAGTTAAGTTAATGGGTTTCACAATGCAGAGGCTTTAAAATAGGTACATTAAAAATATTCTTTTTGAGATTCTTACAAAGATTCTTCATGGGCAATTTTGAGCTCCTTCTGTTTCACCAAATTCTGTTCTGAATATTTCAACACTCTCCGTTCATACACCCATTCATCCCAACTGAAAAACGAACACAAAAAGTGTTAGCAGGATTTTGATTAATGATTAATTACTAGATGTGATTTTCAAAGGCAGTTTTCAAATGCATACTTTTTGCTCCATCCGGCATAATGTATCCAATATGCATACTCTTTCTCTTGCTCCCGATACTCGAATTTCAAGATTTTCCCTTCGTAAATTAATGGACCATGAAAACATAAGACGCGTTCATTATCGCAAAACTTTGGTGGTGGTGGTGAACCTCCTGCATTAAACATAAAAATGAGTCAAATCAGTGAATTAGTCGTTTCATTACAATCTAAATGCGCATTTACATGTACATTAACATAAAGTTGACATATAGCAAGCGTTTGTTGATAGCAAATTCGTCGTACCTTTCTTGGAGCCTTCCGAGTCCTTTTCAGTGTCACCCCTCGGCATTTTGTCTGGACAATATCGTGCTTTGAAATCAAATTTTTTCTTCCTCCCGTGTCAGCGTCAGTCCACAATCAATAGTCTTGTCTATAGGATATACTGTCCTGGAATTAACAACAGTTTACAACATAACTTATCAATATCTAATTTATTCGTTACGACCACAATCAAATCAACATTAAATACATCAGAAAATAGCCATGAATATCAAACGAGAATGACGTGAAATGCCGCATTACCTCTCCTATTCGGTGATCCGTAGACGTCAAATTTAATTTTGAAAGGGAAGATTACGGTCAACAGTTCAGTTACTACTAAAATCAGAAAATGAAACGTCAACACTTCTGCTACAATTACTGATTGTTGCTGTCACCGTGTCACCTCACTGCACTGCCAACTGTGACGAAAACTAAATGCACCAAAGCACAAAAAAGTCGCTAAAAAATACATTCAATGTTAAAAAAGCAAAACGCAGTCCAATGTTTTGTTTTTTGTGTGGTGGAAACCGCGGTTTGTCCCGGGCTATCTCTGCACTTGTATTTCTTTCTTGGCTCATTGTGTTCACCTTTTTCCCATATGATTCTCTGTTAGTCGTCTCTGAGCACGCAACACTCTGGTTTTGCTTTCACAAAATCACAATCATTTTAACTTTTGACTTGCTTATCCAATTCAATTCACAACCACAGACAGGTTGTCACTGCTAACTTTTCAATCTAATCTGAGGATGTTCAAAGTAAATCATAGTCAACGTTTTTACGTTCAACGGACTCATCGTCAATTTGTCGTCAGTTTTTTCTCTACAGCTCAGAGTTTTGAAGTTTGATCAGTCTGGATCTGGAATTACTGCCAACTGCTGCTGGATGTGACATCATTGCAAGATAACCTTAATTTCGCCCTGGAGTGACCAGTAAGGAGAATTGGAGGTAGGTGTAAATGCAAATTTTAAGCTATCTGTATCTCTAAACAATTTATTAGGGTAGAACTCCTGCACAAGCACAATAATGTGAGACACAACAGTTTAATCAATAAAACATGTCAATGAAATAATTGGGAGAGTGAGAGGAATTTATAAATGTTTCTAAAAATTATCAATTTGCTATTTGATTGATTGCTTCTAGATCGTGGGACCTTCCTTCGCTGCCAAACTAGGAGTTGGATATGATAATGGACGCTTTACCAAAAACGCTGAGCGCTGAAGAGGAAGAAATTGCAAAAAATGGCCTTCGAGAGCTTTTGGCGTCACTTCCTCAATCAGACCTAGAAAGTATGCTGGGAACCGTCACTAATTATCTCG
The DNA here is from genome assembly GCA_034700605.1 of Willowsia nigromaculata. Lineage (NCBI taxonomy): Eukaryota > Metazoa > Arthropoda > Collembola > Entomobryomorpha > Entomobryidae > Willowsia > Willowsia nigromaculata. Next base: position 31,363 of record JAQIXX010001564.1, read on the forward strand.
TCAGGTTTGGTTCCGTCCCACGTGACGATAATGGGAAGCCAAAGACTGACGCGATCACACGTATGCTGACGCTTTGTTTTGTAGCTTTAATTATCCTAATTTTGAATGAATGTGTTATCTGAATTCATTGACTGAATGACTTTTAGATGCCATCAATAGTATCCTGTTTTATGGAGACACGATGAGTTTGCTCAACAAGAGGAAAATGAAGAAGTCTTATCTGGCAGAATATTTGAATCAGAAAGGTGTCAGAATGACAATGCCTGCAACGAAAAACACCCTTTGCAAGGATGCATTACACTATTGGGGTGTACTAATGCCGTCAGACATAAGACTGATTGAAGATGAAGCCCCTCGAAAAGTGAGTATTTGAATTTACATGCCTATCTTTTGTTGATATTTTTGTGAATGAATTTTTGTAATTTTAGAACATTTAAATTGTTTGAACTAGGCCAGAGCGATTGCGAATGGAGGAGGAGTTAAAAATGAGGAAGAAACCCGAAGCAGTCTTAATATCACTCCACAGAATCATTTGATGGTAGCTTCCGACGGGAAACAGATGACATCCACTAGTCCAAGTTCTAGCACCCCTCCGGCTACAGCGCAAAGTTCCGAAGTCAGTAGGATGGAATATGAAAGCGCCTTATCACTTCGTCGGAAAGAAGCTGAGCTTGGACAGCAGCTCGGACGAGAGTTCACTGCATGGTTCTATGAACGGCTAAATACATTGACTGATTTCACGGTGGCACATTTTTGGGCCGAATGCAACTTCCGGTTGGAGATTATTTTCGCTGCCCAGCCAGAGAACACTCTGATTAATGAAATCATGATGAATGGAGAAGCAGCGTGTGCAAACCTAAAGGATCTAGTGGGCGTGAAGATGCTCTACTTTGAACCCAATTTAACTGATGCTGGCATCAGGG
>JAQIXX010001565.1:0-32284 GCA_034700605.1 Willowsia nigromaculata
AAACCAGTATATTTTATTCCTTGTGTTTTCATCTTGCTGGACGTGGCTAAAAGTCTCCCATTTCAAGTTGTTCCCAGGGTTTTGGAAGACCTGGACAACTTGCTATGGAACGTTGTCCGGATAATGTTTCCTAATGTTGGCAAAATGCAACGTAAATACCCGACCAACATCAAATTTAAAAGTAGATAAAAAGAGCTTCAAAATGATCTATCACTTGTTAAATATCAGTACAAAACGCACTTGTGGCATTAAGACAAATAAAGGTGTCTTTACTTTTGACTAGGGTAGTATGTCGATATGTGATCTGTGACTGTTATATTCCTATTATTGGCAATCATAATGGAAGCATGAGCATTGAACGGGGGAATGGAGTGGTAGAACGGTAGTAGAATTGGAAGTGGTTGTAGCAGTAGAAGTAGTAGTAGGTGGTGGCGGTGGAGGAGGAGAAGAAGTGGTAGGTACAGTGTACTTAACTCATACTCCATTTACTCCATTATCATCATCATCGCATGAGTACTGGGTTATATATACACACATATTACATATCGCCTTACCGTCGTCGTGTAGAGAAGGGTCTTTGACAAAAACGGGAAAAGATTACTTTTATTTTATGCTGCGCCCATGCAATGCAATGGTTTCGTCGCCTTGTCTCCCTTGGGTTGGCTTGCAAAGGTTTGCTAAACTGACTGAGCTGGACTATGGATGCATGAGCACCACGAACGACAGTCCCAAGCGAACTGAGCAAACAAAGGACTCAACTTTTAAAAAAAAAATGATCTGAGGAGAGAAAGAGAGAGAGTTGTATAGTTTGGAGTACCACTAGTGGTCTTTCTTTCTTCCTGGTTTGGATCTTGGTCTCTTCTTCCTCCTCTCCATCACATCATATCATAATATATTTGCAGTATAAAATATCCGAGATTTTTTTTATTCTTAGGTTACTACTAGTTCATTTATGCATGCTTTGCTTCGAAACCAGCAATAAGAGTGCTGCTAAGGAATGCAAAGGGAATAATAAAAACTACTTTATGTGTACTCAACTGAAAGAAAGTCATCCATGCATACATTATTATTATGATGATTGTAGATTTCCCATAATTTCTGTCCTTCTTGTTGCACATCATTGTAATGTATTGCTTGTCGTGTAATGGATGGATGATGATGGAATGAGCATAACATGAGGAAATGCACTCAGTCTAACTCATTCACTCGAGCCATAAGTCTGGGTTTTATATTTTTGTTTTGTGGAGATTTGTGAGCCACAGGAACTGGATAGCAATAAATAAATGGTGAATACGAAGAAAATACGAAAACAACTGATAAGACGGTGATTGCTGGTTCCTCTGTCTGTCTGACTGGTCGTTTGTTGTTTTTTGTTTCTCTCCTTGTCTAACATGGAAAATCATGTTTCAACATGGAATCATTTTAAGTACAAAATAAACGGTTATCATGGGATAGTTGAGCAGCGAAAGGATTTGCTTGTTTTCTACTCTCTTTAGCATTGCCAGTTTTGGTAGCCTTCGTCCACTATAAAAGACGAACAGACATGCATCAAGAAAGCAGAAATTGTGAAGAATGATTTCTTTTTGTGGTACATTGTATTCATTCTTGTTTAGTGGACACTTATCGTCAAATATATCGTCATCAACGGAATAACATGACGATGAATGTTGGACACGACCCTGTGTTGTTTCTATATATTTTTTATATTTTGACGACGACAATGACGATAAAAAATGCTGTTGCTTGGCTCTCCCCACAATATTGGCATACATCAACTGAAACTCCATATCATACAACATTACTGATGGACTACTGGGTTATTGGTGTGTGTGGTTGTATAGCTGGTGCTGACTGGACTGGGGTATTAAGATAAATCTAATAAATGCGAATCTTGCCTTTCTTCTTGGTTGCACTTTTATTACTTGAAAAGTAGCAGTAATAACACGCCTCCTCTCATGCCTGTTTTCTGTGCATTACACTCTTCCATTTATCTCTATCCATTTTCATATGCATTCATTTCCCTACTACTCAGAGAGCTCAGTTCGCATTCAAGCACATATGCATGCGAAACTCGTGAAAAAAAACAGGGGAGTAAATTGTACGTTTTTTGCTCTCGGAATAGCAGAACATTATGCAATAATAATGGTGTTTCATATGATCATATTTTTTATTATATCACATGACATATATACACACTAACATCAGCAGACATATAACCGTGTGTGAAAACGAATACAAAAGCTCTCGTATAAATATAATAGGTTGCAAGCGAAATAATGGACAATATTCTTGCAGACTCCACTTGCACAACACTTTAACTTACTTAAAGCTCATACTCAAATACTCAAACATGAAGTACTTACGGATCACTTATCGTTAGCCAACCAGCCAGCAGCAGTATTTTCTTTCCTTTTTTCCCTTTTTCTGACAGGATTTGAATTTCTTATTCTATATGTGGCTGTTTTGTGTTAAGACTCTTCCTTTTATTCTTATTCCATCCATTTACAATATGTGTTGTACAAGAGATGCATAAGCACAACTGAAGGCAAGCAACCACCACCATCTCACTGCTTCATTTTTTCGTGTTCAATGTTTCCTTTGCGTCTCTTTGCATAAATGTACGTCTACGACGTACATACACACAGGCTGCTTCCTCATATTTGCTTACACTTTTGAGGGGACACGTGAGAGTGAAGCTGCCTTATCCTCCTTTTTCCCTCACTCTGCCAGTAATGCTCTCTTTCTCTTTGCTTTTCTTAGAAGTAAATCTTTGTTGTTTTCCTGGTTTCGTGTGTAATATTGGCTTTAAACGTAGAAAAAGCAGACCAAAAAAATGTTCAAGGTGCCTGTATATTAATATACATGCCGTATGTGTGCAGTTTGCCAATGATGCAATACAACGTCCGTGTCGTTCAGAGGGAACGTCCATGTAATACTGATGTCAATGTCCTCTTACTTTTTCATCCAAAAATACTTTACTCAAAACCCTGACGAGACGTGACCACCCTTTTGTCCCAATCTAAACTTGGATTACTTTTTGTGTGAACTATGAACCAAAGAGAAAGTGAGGAGAAGAGAGAGAGAGAGAGAGAGAGGGAGAGCCAGAGCTCACATATAACAAACAACAGTTGTTGCCGGGAATAGAAAACGCTTGGGTCTTCTGTAGTGTGCCACCACCCTGTATAGTACGTGAACCGAAAAGAGCCGAGGAAAAAGCGGAGATTCATTAGCACTGTATTATAATACAAGGCGAGAGGTGGGAGCTAGCTTTCACAAAAACACACACGTAGACATGCATTGACATTTTTCACTAAATTATTTCAGTGAAAATGCCTTCAGTCTTGGACTTTACTGGAAAAACATGATTTTTGGGAAATTCGCAAAATTCCAAGTATGCTTACATGCCTTTTTGAGTACATACTTGGTCATGTCTCCTGTGTGTGTGTGTGTGTGTTCTGCGAAGAACCGGGTATTCAATCCATTCATTTCACTCTCATTCAACATCCCTTCTTTCCACAACAATCAACTAGAGAGGAGTTTCAAGACACGAGAAAGTTCACACGCTCTTCAGTTAAATGTTCAGCGTTCTTTTACATGAAAGAGGCGGAAGGAACAAGGGAACGATCATGATCATCATCGTCAACCTCTCGTAATATAAACCTTGTGACAAGACATAATATATGCATGTTTGTAAGAAAAAGGAAGAAAGGAATGACTACTCTTTTTTTTGGGGACGGGACACAAGGCCTGCCAGGCTATTATCGTGGGGTGTTAATGTAAACTCATTCTCCATATTTTTCCTACTACTCTTTTGCATGTTTGCTCATGTCCTTTGTTGCTCCCACTTTCCTGTGCTTCTTTACTTTAAAAACGATTCCTTCAAGCAAAAACCGATTCTTTCGGCATCATCAACATCCCCACAATATCTATTCATGCATGCATTCCAACATTCTCACTCACACGTTCCCTTTTTACAAGAAAACTTTATTGTACTCAAACACCACATAATATTCCTCGTTTTTCCTCCAAAAGAAAAGTGAAGGAGACCAAGAGACGGCTAAAAAGAGCGAGAGAATTGAGAATTGCAGTTTGCGTCTTGATACTTTTCGTGGTTGTTATGTCTTACGTGTGAGGCTACGTAACAATGCACATACTACTACTACTAACTCCCTGTCTGACTCTGACTTGTGAGGAGATGATGACGGTGCATGCAACAACTTGGTCCTCCTTCTCGTTCGTATTCTCTCTTCTTCTTGAGTAAAACTAGCAGGTGGTATCATGACATGACGACTACGAGGACGACGGTAAAGTGGTACTGTGGTGCAATGTGGTATATGGCATTTCTCTCTCTCTCTCTCTCTCTCGCTGGTGGTTAGCTCCATTATATTATGATGATGGCTCTTGAGCTTGTTAGAACTTCTGGCGGTATACGAAGGGATTTTCATAAATAGTGGCCGGACTTTGACAACGCATATCTCGGCAACGGCTCGCTCGATTTAGTTGATCCGCATATCTCCTGATCGCTTAAAATTAGGGCTTTAAATTGACGTATTGTTTTTGGTAGATAGCATTTTCTTTAGAACATTACTGGACCTTTATATCCAAGCCATGCAGTTTCAGATTTTTTATACTGTTGTTTTTGTTAGTGTGAGTTATACTTCCTCTCACGAATACATGCTTTCAATTTTAGAAACATGAGGTAATCAGATGTGGCAACGTAAGAGTTGTAGAGACGATGATAATATTCAATATTTCAAATGTCATCCAGTTTACTCATGGAGATCTTTGAAATTCGGTAAGGCGCATTGCCATAGGTTTGGGAAATTGAGTATGCCCATTTCTCTTGACCATTTTCCTTGAAGCTATCTGCTTTTTGTTTTACCATGATATCGAAATATCACTGCCCGATAAATTTACCACTCTTACATATAAACGCCGCCAACAAAACTCCCATACGATCTCAGAAAACCAGCATAGTAAACTTGAAAAAACATATGTTCCGTATTGCCTTGCGCAAGAAGGACTATGAGCAAGCCGGAAGTCATTATAATGACTGATTCTTTGACCTAGTCTCATGTTGATAGAGCAATGTTTCTTCCCCAGTCACAAATTTTCCGATAAAATGTAATCTAAGTGCAACGAAAAATGTTATAAATTTTCCTGCATTACTTGCACTCTTAATTTCTAATGAAAGTGCAATAGTATGACTTGGATATGGATGCTTAGTGTTCCTCACAACAAATATCAACTACCAAAAACAATATGTCAATTTAAAGCCCTAATTTTAAGCTATCAGGAGATGTGCAGATCAACTAAATCGAGCAAGCCGTTGCCAAGATATGCGTTGTAAAAGTCCGGCCACTATTTATGAAAATCCCTTCGTATATTGCTGCACGTGTTCTATAACATGCAAGAATTCATGACGCAATTCAAGAGTTTGTGCAACGCTCTAACTACAATTAGCAAACTTTAATTAAATAATTTTTGTCACTTTATCGCAAATAACATTATAATGGCATGTATAATTATCATCATTCAATATATGAGTCAGAAAGTTTGCAGGTAGTTTGAAAAAGGCATCAAGTAATACTTTTTTATGACTTACTTTATGTCCAATTAAACTCATTTATGCTCAAGCCATTTGTCAAAAATAAGTCGTTTATTCGAACATTTTACTCCTCGGGAAACCTCAAACGATTTTTATCTAAGCAACGAAAACGCAGAATACGTGGAACAGTACTGAAATCAATTCAACAAAACTTAAATATTAACACATTTGTTTTTTTCGAATGAATCAATAATATAGTACACAAATCTATTACTTGTCATGTTTTTTTGACAATTTGTGATGCAATTTTATGAAAAATAAACTAATGCAAAAAATGTCTTATCAGCAGCTTATGGATGATTGCAATTGAATTAATTTGAAATTGAATGGGTGTGTCGACCAATCTTTTGAAACCACACCCGTAAGTTTAATGCAAGTACTTAATTTCTGGAATTACTAACTCAATATATTGTAATATGCGATGAATAAACTATATCACTCGAGTGTGGTGGGCTTATTCATTGTTATGAAACATACATATATGCAGACGGACACGTAACTTTCACATTACTTTTCCAATATAATGCACATTAGACTACGGATACACGAAGAGAAAGGAATACTTTTGAAAGCGAATTCCCTCTGTTGTTAAAATGGCAATAAGTAGTTCTGTACAAAAACTGTCTTACAGAATGGAGATTAATTCTGATAAAACAATGAAAGAAATACCTTTCATACACATGCAAACCAACTTGGTAGAAATATTAGAGAAAAATAAGCTAAAGCACAATACTGTCAATTATCTGCTCATGTATTTTGACTTTTCATACTTTATTTTCTACACACCATTTAGAATTGTACGTTCTAAATGCTCAGAATTCGAAATTGAAAGCAGCCTCTTTCATAGAATTGTCTCTGCTACACTAAACATGCATGGCTTTCTCCTACGCATCACAGATTTTAGACTTTTAATTTTTGATTTAGTGCGAGATGACTTATTTCACAGTCCAGAAATTTACTTTCGAATAGTGTCACACGTCGTTTCTGTGTGCTTTCAAGGGTCAGCATTCTATCACTTCTGGAAGTACACACAAGACTATTTGAACATTGTTCATTTTTCGGAGCAAGAACGAGATTTTCTGTCAATTGGAAGTAGTATGGTAAGTATTTAATTGACATGACATTTTTCTTAATTACGACAGAAAGTAATCTTGATTTACGTGCGGCCCAGATTCAGAAAAGAATATTTACAAAAATATTCTGCATCATATACCTTATCTTGGCACTACACCAAGCATCATTCATGTATTTACTGGCTCCCAACTCAAGTTGGAATATGACTGTCTGGAATAGAGATCTTATTTCTTTTGGTAAATACACATTTTTCTTCATAAATGCTACGCTACGATCAGAAATGGTGCAAATTGAAGACCTAACATGGATAGACTACAGTTTGGCTATTTTTGTTGCAATCGGAAGGATACATAGGTTATACTAATAAAAATATGCTTAACTGATAACATGTTTCATCAACACTTTAAAATTGAAACATATTTTTGTTTTAGCCTAATTGTCGGTTACATCTGCGATTTGTCTCTACTTTTGACTACACTAAATATTTGGACAGTAATGAGTTCATTTGCCTCTCAAATTCACTTGGATATCGCATCTGCCAAGAAAGTTTTTACAACCAGAGAATCAAAACGAACAAATAGGCTCACGTGGCCAGAAATTTATAAAACGTACAAAGTTTTACGGGAATTATGTGAGCTTGTGAATAAGCCATTTGGAACTATGATTATGTTGTACCTGACAGACACCATATTATTCCAGTCAATTGCTATGGAAACCATTATCGCAAATGCAGATTGGACATATAGATTGAGACTAGCAGTTTTTTTATGTGCATCACTTACAGTATTTCTGCTTTCTGCTGATGCATGTAGACAGGTAATACTTTCAGATGACTTTTATTGATTTTTATTGTGATTGAAAATCACAACTACGTTAAATTAAATTTTATCATTGCATAAAATCCGTTAATACATTAAAACAAATTTAAATATTCAATACACATTTGTAGCTTGATGCTGTTAACCACTGGCTAGCAGTGGATTCTAATAGGTATGAAGTGCCTGTTGATGAACTAAATTTAGTAAAGGATGAGCTGCAGAATAAAGTTGTGGGATTGCGTGGTGGTAACATATTTACAATAACCTATTCTGTTCTGTGGAATGTTAGTTTCTATCAATTAATCTAATCGTTGGAAACTTTTCTTATATTTATATGTTAAAGTTGTAATTAACATTATTTTATGCTTCATTTAGGTATCAACGAGTGTGGTTACGTACTTCATTATATGCTTACAATCCCGACATAAGTCATCAATGTTGATATAGTAATGCGTTATATTAGTACATGTGGACAGACATAAACTAGTATTGCAAAAATATAAGGCATTTTAATATTTACGTACATAAGTCAGAACATGGAGAATTTGGGTTCGGTACTGAATCAAAACGAATAATATACGGATTTAAGAATAGATTTTTAGAGCAGCACAAAATACCTTAAAGATAGATTACTGTAAAGTGAAAGCAAGTTTCTGGAGAAATAGAATTAGTGTAATTATTAAAATGTTGAATTTTAAACAAAGTGTAGAAACACTAAATATTTATGTGTAAATTTAGGTATACGAAAGTTTTATTCATACCTATTCATTGTATTAGCCTGCCAGTATGCAAACTAGTTTTGTTCAAACTTCGTCTCCTGAAATAGAAGCTAAGCGGGCTATTATAATAAAAGAAATGTTTTACAGATCAACAAACCAAATAGTTAGCAAATATTTTATGGAAATTTTGCAAAATAACATTCTAGTCGTGACATGCTTTCTCTTCTAAATGTCTATGAAAATTTTTATCTGAAGTGCTCTAAACACATATATAATTGTAAAAAATTCATTTTGACTGTAGAGTCGAATTGGGAATCAACGTGAATTAATGAATATAGATAGAAGAATTGATAGTTAGTTATTTCTTCATAATCTAGATCTTTAAGGAAATTGAGTTTATTAGATTTAAATTTAGCATATAATGAATTCGAATGAACACTCATGTTGTTAACTGGCAAAGTACAAAATAGCGATCAATAGGAAAAAATTTGTGAGTTTGCAAGTATGTAATACTAACCAGTTGTAGTTTTGTTGAGCATATTATTGAAGTGAATAAGACCGTTAATTAACTTCCGAATTCCTTTCTTACATCAGGAGCATCAGAAACTTTCAACTGCACCAGTACAACAACGTATGTTGATATCAAAGAAACAACCTAGACACAAAGTAATGATGCATAACTAATGACATTTATCATTTAATATCAACACAGCATCATTATTTATATGAACACATACCCCCGACACCAAGCCTCTATCAATCACGAAAACATCTAGAGCAGTAAACTTCCAATCCCACGCTTTGATTGTTTTTTGAACATCTCGTATCGTTTTCTTTTCCATGTCATGAGTGATGTCTGATAAATTGACTAGAACATCATCGAGCGTCCTTTTCATTGTAGCTATCTGTCAGAGCAATAAACCATGCATTATCTTAATTAGCATAACAGATGTTCTCATCGCGTTTACGTTTGGATATCTCAATTATTCAAATTTTAGAAAAGCAAATCATTTTATCTACCTTATTTTTCACTCTCTCTCCACATTGAATTACCCAATAATAGCTGATGTAATTTACCAAATGACAAGCATCACGCGCAATTAAAATGTATTTTGTTCTCAGCAACAGAATATCATAAGCCCTCATTACAAGAGCCAAGCATGAACCTCCTAAAAGAACCAAAACCATTGGAGAAATAATTTCATGTGCAAGATCGAATATTTCTCGAACTATTTCAAATTTCTCTAGAACATCCTGTCTGTCACGTTCCGTGAATTTATGATCCGCTCGTTTATTTGCGGATTTTGAATGAAGTTTTGGACCAACAATTGTCATTCCAAGCCACTTTCTTTCCAGAACGAGATCCAAAACATGTTGGCAGTAGTCTTGGAATATGACAGAGAGATATCCTGTAAAAGCCACAATTATACCGAATGCACATTGCATGGGTATCAACATTGGAATAGTGAAAAGGAGTACGGATGCTATTGAATGATACGTGGCCCCGAACCACTCTCTAATCCAAGATCTGCCATGACCGTAGTAGTAACGCTCCAGACCCTCTAAGGCTGCGACGCCAAATGTTGATACAAACACAAGGAGGCTGACAAACACATCTGTATTTGTATTACCACCAAAACATCCCAACCGATATTTTGCGAATGTTCTGAATCGTCCTAGAATTTCACAAATTTTTCTTGCTTTTACAAGAAATATGAATCTTAACAAAATACTAGAAATAATTAGTTCAGTATATGTAGAGACGGCTACAAGACGATCTATGCGATCTGCTCTGGCTTGAGATAAACCAGGTATTTTGTCTTTGTGATGATAAATAATATCAATATTCGTGAACACAAACCAAGGAAAGTAGAAAATGGAGAGAAAAATAGGAAGGGAACACCATTGAAATTTAGGATAGCCCCAGGGTTTTGTTAAAACAAATACGCCAGCAATATAACCGATTGGAATAGCCACTTGCAGCCCTGGCACAACCATTTTTTTAACTCACCATAAATGAAGTGTGATGGATGGATAGAGTTTTGCTTATGAAACTAAAGCATAATTTCCCTTTAGCGCTCTACGGCTTCTAAATTGAATTGAAATACTTTGTAGAATCAGCAGTATTGAGGTGACACGAGTAAATGATTGATATTGTTATGTAGCCATGGAAGAGGCTAATTGATTTGTGAATATAAAATGGTTGATTTCATACATTTGCATGCTTGATGGTCAATATTAGCAACAACATAAACTCAGTTTCTTATACTTGAGCCTTGAAACAAGGTTTAAATTTGATATTTTCAACGTAACTACATCGATTTGTAAATCGATAAAATTGAGTGGATGTTACCTAATTTATTTTTTCAAGCGTGCAAATTTTAATTTATGTTTCATTTCTAGGCAACAATTATTTTTGTATACAATGATGTTACGTCTGAACTCATATACATTCAAATAAAGTTTGTTGCGTAGAAACATTTACCTAAAGGTATACTTGAATAAAGGAATAATAGGACACGCGCTTCAATATGAATCATTTCATTACGGAAGAGCATGTAATCTTCAAAGAAACAAGAACTTGAATTCATGACGAAAAAAATATTCATGCTGTTGCGGTACAAGTCAAACCTCAATTACTATCAGAAGATGTCTGACATGTCAGTAGAGATTACTGCCACAAAACCTATGGTTCATAATCATTTCTAAAATTATCAAATTCATGTGTAGAAACAACTACATTCTGTCGTTCTCAACCGTTTAGACCAGTATGCCTGACAAACTAGTTGAAAATTATATTAGAAATAAAATTATTGTTCAGCTCGTATTCATAAGCTTCATTTTCACTATTATTTCATCCCCTTCTGAACACTTTTTTCACTAAAACATTACGCCATGATGAAATCTATGGAGTACCTAACTTTCACTTTTTCAAAAGAAAACTGAAAATGATCCTATTCCGCTTCAGATACATTTCTCTTCTGAATACAACACCGAGTTTCATGATACCCCTGGCAAATACAAAACCTTAATAAATATAGGTAGTTCTTCTTTGAGGAAATGTTGGTAAGCATCAATTCGTCCTATCTCATAGCAATGCACTTTGGATTTTTAGACAACAGCTTGAGGATTTCAGAACGATTTTCGTACTTCTTTCTGGAAATGGTGAAAACTTTTATATTTGCCTTAATGTTATTTGGAGTAGCATGTGAAATTTTACTTATAGAGGTTTTGGCTTAAATTTTAAAAAACAGCCTGATTAATTGCATTGTGACTTAGCTGAGTTATATTACTTCTAGGAACAGTATATTCTGCAATTTTTGCGTTTTTTCTCTTCCCTTCAATGCTTACTCATGTCTTTTGAAGTAAATTTTGTGCAAAAAATTGATTGAGTATTTGCATGTAAATTTTTTGTATTTGACAAAATTTTATTGATTCAATTCAGAAATTGTAATTATAATTTCAAATAAATTTTATGTGATTTTTAGGATAACATTTTTTAACAAAATAAGTTTGTATAATACATTGTTGAGGTAACACGCGCGCTGTACAGGATAAAAGCCTTATCTCTTAAAAGCCACTGATAGCAGCTTGAAGTGCTTTACGAGCATTCACACGTCCATGTCCCTGAAAGTTAAAATATCAAATCATTCATCATCATCAGTATTTAAGCAGACTCAATGCAATGATAATGTAATATCATTAATAATGTTTGTGTGATCATTACGTATTGGTTATTGGGGAACTGAGTTGATGGAATTCCACCGCACACTCGTCCAGTGTTCGCCAATTCTTTATCAGTATTATTGAACAAGAGCTGTTTCACTTGGGCATACGTCAGATTAGGGTTTTGGGAGCGGAGTAGAGCTGCCGTTCCAGCGACATGAGGGCTCGCCATGCTTGTTCCAGAAATGATTTGATAGGATGTGTCACTGTCATACCAAGCAGATCGGATCAGAGCTCCAGGAGCCTGAGAAGTAAAATAATAATTAGCTTGCTTGGAAACTCATGCTAATGATTAGTCTTTACTAAAAAATGAATTTGAATTCTCACGGAAATGTCTGGCTTGAGAACTCCAGCTACTGAAGGTCCTGCAGAACTGGAGCCTGCAATATTGTCGTCAGAAGTGGTGGATCCAACAGCGATAACATCTTGATCTCCAGGTGAGCTGGCAGATCCACAGGAAGGACCACTGTTTCCGATCGCAAAGACTGGGACAATCTCAGCAGCCGTCCACGCAGCGATAATGTCATTGTAAAAGTCATCGCCTTGTCCACCTCCTAAATGATAAGCAAATATTGTTCATGTGAAAAGAATACCCTGAAATCTAATAACATAGCATTTCTCTGATCATTGGACTAATTACCCCATGAGTTTGAAACGATGCCAGGTGCTTGGCTGCAGTCTGGTGATTGTCCATTAGCTAATGTTGGACAAAGTGCCCACTGGCCACACGCTTTAAGGGCTGATTCCGAACAACTAATTTGACTGCAACCTGGAATTGATAAGAATTGAGGGGCTTATCTTAATGGGACTCTGATTTGCGTTTGACTTTATGTTTTTTAGAATGATGAAGTACCTTTGCATGCGACCCATTGAGCACCAGGTGCAACACCGATTCCTCCAGCGCCAGCAATAGTTCCCATCGTATGAGTTCCATGACCATTGCGGTCGTTTGCAGTCTCGGAACCACTAAACTCATCGAAAACACAAACTTGAATTCCTGCCATGCTTTCAACAACGCGCACATGTCATGCTAATTGTAACTATGCATTACTTACTCGTAGGGGTCAAACCATCCATAGTTCTGGCGATGGTTATTCCTTAGAGCTTCATGGGTAGCTCTTACTCCAGTGTCGATGTTAGCGACCACAGCACCCTGTCCATTGTTTCCTCCAGGTAGTACCCATGCTTGATCGGCTTGAATTCTTTCAATATTCCATTCAGCAAGGGGACTGATTTCACCGTTCACCTCAGGTTCCAGGGGAACCACTCGTTCCTCCCGAATTTCTTCAACTTCTGACAATGCCGCAAATTGGTTAACAAGTTTGGCGTCAGCTCCTTTCACATACAACTCATTTGAAATCCAAATCTGTTTGTAGGTGACAGCAGAATATGGAGAACGAGCCCGGAGAATGTTCAGTGCATTTTGCTGGCTGGATTCAGATAAACCCTTGAGACCTTCAACAAGATGGGTGATCTGCTCTGTTCGGCTTCCAAAACGGAGGAGCTCAGTGCGTCGGATAGCTGCTTTGTTTCCTCCCTGAAATTTGACAAAAATGTTAACCAAATTTCTTGCTTTTAGGGAGGCAGCTAACTTGGGCTCAACTTTGGTACTTGGGGCAGAGAAAACTACTGTCACCAAAAGGACACCTATTAAAGCTTCGCGGATAAACATGTTGGCTTTGGATTATTTTGCTAATTTGAGTTTTTCTGTGTTTGCTGAGATGTAAGAGTGTTATGGGAATGATGGTTTGGAGATATTTTCGCGGAGTATTTATAGTGAATATGGCTGAAAACAGATAAGAATGGCCATTGTACAATCTATTAGGAACAATTACTGTGATAAAATGTCAATTGGTGATGTGGGAAACTCCAGACTTTGTTTTTTAAATTGCATATCAACAATAATATTAATAGCACAGAAGTGGGTATTTATATACCAAATTTTAATGGTGCATTTGCCAATTGACGTAATCACATACAGTTGTCAAGTCTAAATATTTCCCTATTTTACTTAATGTGACTAACCTCATGCTCTTAAGAGTATTATCTACTCATTGTCACGTTTATCAACGCTTAACTTTTTGCATTACTTTAAACGCAAAAGTATGATTTTCTTATCAACCTATTGTATGATCTATGTATGTTATGTGTTATGCATATGCAATATAATGAATCACGATTGAAAATTAAATTAAAGTGTCAATTCAACCTGTTTATTTTGTGATTTTTGACTCGGATTATAGGATTAGTAGGCATATTACTACAAATTATATAATTTACAACTTCTTGTTGTGTGTAACGTAATATAAAATGGGATGTGCCAAAAGCTTTTTGTGTGAGGGAAATTTCCGTCATAGAAAGGAAATTCCAATAAACGCATATCGTACACTGCTGATGCCCGGTTTTCCCACTGCTTGCTTTGCATTTTGCAAATTGCAATAGAAACATAAACACTGTTTTACCATACCATATCAAATATATTTACCAGAGGGAGATGTAGAGATTGTGTATTCCGTCGCAATTTGAACTGTCAATTGTCATACAATGTAATAGCTAGAAACATATTCTTTGCTTTTCTGCTGCCATTGAGGTTTTGAGTTAAAAAAGGAATGGGCCAAACTTTTATGTTGACTGGTCACTCAAGAAGTAAAATCTCAATGTAAGTTACAATAATTATTCCACATAGTCGAGCTGCTTTTTCATTTAAATTGCAGAGGTAACCAAATTCATATGATTGCTACCACTGAAATTCTTTGAAATGTAATATGTAAATATGCAAATATAAATGGTTCAGCAAGGTTGACACCAACAAGGCGTATGTCCTTTAAAAATTTTATAACAAAATTTACATACTATTCACTGTTTGTTTCAAGTCTTAACTCCAAGTTTATTGTCGTTCCATTTTGTATTGGATCTCGTAATTTACCGTTTTTACTATGGAATTGTATGTCGTTCTTGTTCTACAAGATTGTTTGTTTGTTTTTAAAACAAGGTCTTCAAATTTATTGAAACAAATGTTTATTTAAAACCTTTTGTATTAGAAGAGTAAACATAATATATTTTGTCTTTTTAAAACGTATTTGGTAAAGAAAACAGTTCAATAATTTTAGCAAGCGCTAAAAGGGTCTGGTAAGTGAGGATATTTCAATATTAACATTGCTACGCATTATAATGTAAGCCTTCAAGACTTGAAACTTAGATTTGGCAAATTTTGTAGTACACTTTTGGCACGGCGCAATTAAATATAAATATTTAACAGTTCAAAGCTTGTGTAAAGACACATTTATTTTGTTTATTTGAAGAGGCTATTTGCTAAATTTGCGTTTTCCTACAATTCATGAAACGTTATCCTGAGGATGCTCACATCATTACTCTGAGAAGTTGGATTTCATGGTCCATATTAGTGTAAATGATACTTTCTGTGTAGTGCGTAATTTGCTTTAGGTACTGGTGCATTCAAGCAAATGTTCTTGGTTTACTAAATGGGTAACAGAGTACTGCAAATATGCTATCTGAAACGAAAGTTATCTTCATAATTTTATTTTTTGTTGTTAATATATCCCATTTCTCAACGAATGCCATTTTTTCCTTAGTTTTAGACATTGCCACAAAATGTTCCATTCACAGTTACATAAATCATGATTTCATCCTATCCAAAAACGAACCCGATTTGTATAATATTCCCAATTCCCATTCCCAACACTTTACAAGCTCCCAATGTGTTAATGTTATATCTACCACCGAAATATCGTTTTCCTCAAATAGTTCTGAAGATTACAGCCATTTATCCATTTCTTTAACTGGTTTTCATTCTAGAGTCTTGAACTCAAATAAATTTTGGGGGCACTGTATGGTAGAAATGTTTGAGTTGACTATGTCAATAGTCTCCATGTCGAGTTCCCATTTATCTGAATATTTATCACTGACATCTCTCCACGCTTTTGACCTTACAATATTTATCATTACAAGGAAGCAAACGGAGATATTTTTGCCCCCTTTAACTAAATCCGTTGTTATTCTAATTAACGTTGAGTCAAATCCACTATCATACTTTATGGCATGCTTGTCTTGTAACTCTGGACAGTTTACGAGTAAATTAGTGTTTCAAACCGCGTTCTCTAATCCCATTTCAGTGCTTTGGAAACCCATACCTGGTGACAAGACACATTCCTTAGAATTATTAAAAGAATACTGGAATTTTCTTCATTCTGATTTGAACAGTAGTAATAGACAAAAACCTTATGGCCGTTGTAATACCCTTAAACTTCAACCCGAGGACATACTTATGCGATATTCAAAACTCTGGCTTCAGAAATGGAACCTTTGTGGATTATTTGACAATACAATCTTCTGGCGACACAACTGTTCCACTCCGAATTGCAACAAACTTTTTAGTTTATTAAATTTCCAAAGATACATGCAGTACAACGTTACCGAAATCAATTTTGGTGACAAATCTGCTCCTACATATTCTTACTCATATGGATACTCACAAGACAATCACCTCTATACATTATACATTCGGAAACCAATCATATCCTCAGACACCGTTTTAAAAACTTTAATTCAGACAGTTACACCAATATGGTGGGTTATCATTCTGGTGCTAATTTTTTCATTGGGAATACATTTCCACTTTGAATTCTTTTGGATGGTTGCTACACTTGTAGAACAACCTTTTAATCAAAAACGTGGTCCCCAACTTGTCTTTGTACTTTGGTGTCTGTCAGCCATTCTATTCCGACACGCCTATACCTCCAATATGTTTTCAGCAATGTCTCATGTTACCACATTACGCCCCCAACTACCAACTTCCTTTCAAGAATTGGCCAATTCCTCTAATCTTTTACATTTAGTTTCTCATTACGATCATTGGTACTTTATCCTAAACAAATCACCAAACGGGAAGGACAAGGCGCTTTGGTCGGCAGTCGAGATTCTCACACCCATCATACCATTTAATTATCCGGATGAAAAGTTTCTATGTGATTTATACTTAAGACGCCCAGCAGCCTTACAAAATTTCCTTGCAAATTTATCTTTAGATAGAACTGTTTATTGTGATGCTACGTTTACAGACAATTTAAGCCTCAATTTACAATGTGCAGTAATTACTAATGATAAAGATATTGCTTTGATCCATGAGAATGACATTTCTTGGTTTAAGTTTCTTTTACAAACGTTTGGGAAAAGGATCCAAATTGAAAATGTACAACAGACTCCCAATCCGTATAAGGTCAATTTGTTTATGGCATATCGACCTCACTTTTTTATACCATTTTTTGAGAAAGGGCTTGCTGCAGTTGTAGAGTCCGGAGTGATGAATCACGTAAATCTAGTTTGGAGAAATCTAATGTTTAGCCAAAATTTAAAAGAGACATTAGAACAGTGGAATGGTAAAAGTCTAAAGAACCATAGTTGGAACTATTATGCTATGTTGCTTAATTCAGATATTAAAGTTAGTGATATAGAATACTTTGTTGACTCCCTGGGATGGAGAACTTTGTCAATCGCGTGGTTTTTATATGTTGTAATAGGCAGTATGGGGGTGCTTGCTTTTCTTTTGGAAATAGCTTATGGCTGTACTACCTTGAGACCTCTGCTGTTTTATTTTCTTTAGAAATGCTATAACTGACCAGTACTATACACATTTAGTTGTGAGACTTATTCAGAAGGAGATTTTATAACTAGTGTTGGTACTGGATTTCTCTTTTTCTAATATATAAAACGTTTTTGACAGGTAATTAAGGATGAGTAAGCAAAATTGAAAATATAAAGCGAGATAATTTTTTGTTAATATAAGATAGTTTTTTAGTTTGAAAATATTTATATAGAATAATTTTATATTTATAATCATTCCCTAACCCCCTTGTTAAATTGCTGCTTTCTGGTTTTACTTGATGATCCTTTCAACGACTGTGCAACTTATCCCTAATACTGGGATTAATGGAACACAGTTCCTCAAATATAATGTGAAGTATCGGTTATCATAAAGAAACGTTTGAGGGAGAAGGTTTCTATTTAACCAATTTTATTGGTTAGCAGGATACAGCTAAAATCCAAAGGCATATCCGGTCTCATGTCATTTCAAAGTTTGCTGATTCTCATAACATTTGCGAATGTTACAGTTACTTGTTTGCTTAAACAATAATATCTCCTTATTATAAGATGTAATAATGAGCTGAAGGACAAATTCTAAATAAAAATGACTTGACTGCTAATGACTGTTATGACTTGCTAAAAGCTTCTCATAGTGCTCATTTCACATAAAGTTTACACGAAACAAAAGTTTGTTGGGTAAAGGATAAAGATGGAGAGCCCACAATTATATTGAACAAGCAACTGTAAAATTACCGAAAC
Organism: Willowsia nigromaculata; assembly: GCA_034700605.1. Lineage (NCBI taxonomy): Eukaryota > Metazoa > Arthropoda > Collembola > Entomobryomorpha > Entomobryidae > Willowsia > Willowsia nigromaculata. The sequence continues at coordinate 18,306 of JAQIXX010001565.1, forward strand.
TGGAAAGTGTGATCAGAATGCTATGGGAGATTTTTTCTATATGATGGTGGAAGATACGATGACGATGACTTTAATAATGCGTCAATATGATGTAATAAATACTTATGTTCAATGTTTATACGCATTGTATCCATCTATGTATTAAAAGTTTTTGTTAAGTGAAACCTAATATTCTAGAAATTAAGGTAAATAACGTAACAATAGTAGCTTTTTATAAAGTTTTTACTGTATTTCTAAGCGCTTTATTAAAGTAATGAAGTCATGCAATTATGTCAGCCAGATGGAATCATGTATTTTTAGTAATTTTCAACAGTTACAAAACTGACTAGAACTGACCTATTTATCATTTATATGACTACATTATAAACAAACATTTTCCTGTTAACTTTTGTCTCTCAATTTGCGTAAAAATTTAAAACCAAAAATGCACTTTTAATTACACCTGTTGTTGTTGTTTATTTGGTTAATGTATTCTTAAACTCCTTTACTAATGTTGTACTCTTTTTCTAAATGAGCCCAAAACTTTAACGACTCCACGTAGGGTTCCAGTATAAGCTTTGGAATTTTACTGTTATCCATCAGCATGGTTTTCAAAGGTTTCACCTGGTAACTTGTGTCGTTTCCCATGACTTCAGACTTTGTCAAGGGTGGCCATTCCACACCGCGAAATAATAAAGGAGCTCTAGGAAAAGAATCGTGAGATAATATTTATTATTAATCTACCATTTTAATGATTCATGAAAATTTTTTATGTATGTACTTCTCATCATTCCTAGCAAAATCAACAATGGTTTTTAGCAGATCATTCGAGAACTCCATATCTAAGCCGCATAAATAGCCAAGTACACCCTTTATGTTAAAAGTTTGCATCAAGTCTTCAGCATGTGACACTCCAAACCTTATGGTACCTTTTTCCTGTCCATAAATCTGATTTAGGAACATATCATAAAGGACTATAAAGCCAAACTTTATATTTCGAGGCATCCACTCATCACGATTTAATGCGCGAACTACACTGAAGATGCTTGGGGTCGTTTTACTAGCAGTATAGTTGAAATAATAGAGAAAAGTTGGGGCACCATCTATGGCGTGTTGTACCGCAGATTGGTGCAATCCTCTGTAGCCATACGAGTCTGACATGAAATTTACTACGTATTTTAAATACACTTCCGGGTCGGTGGAATTATAGGTGGCATTATTGAAATAATATGTGCGAATTTTCTTGGATAAGGAATGAGGAACTTTTTCTGGATCTAATCCGAGAGCACATGCAACTTTATCGACCAAATTCTCCTCAAATCTTTTTATCCGGGTTGGTCTCCCATACAAGCCTATACAATATTACGAGGTTTAAACTTGCAGATGAATACTTAAAGCAGAGTTACATAAATATTAAGAAGGAAAAATCTCATACGTGCCGCAATTATTGCCCCTTCTCCTGAGTTTCCTCCTAAAATCCAGGGAATTTTTGAGACCCCACCCGCTTTCAGAATTTCACGCGGATGCTTATCAAAAAACATGTCATCGGAATTGAAAACCTCAATTGACGGAACTAACATATCCTCCTTCTGTGAAGGATCTTCTAAAACAAGCTGTTGTTTCACAACTTCTGTAAAATCTGCGGTAGAAAGACATTCCCATAGTTTTTTCTTATCGTTTAATGGACATCCTGCCAATGTTGCGTATCTGATGGAAGTCTTTTGCTGGTATTCTGGACTTCTCGCGAATGCCCAAGGATTGTATGCACTTCCGGAGAAAGAAATCGCTTTGTGGAATAAACCATGTGATTTAGATGATGTCATGTGAAGATGGACGCATGCGCTACCAGCAGATTCACCAAAAATTGTCACTTTTTTGGGGTCACCCCCAAAATTGGCAATATTCTTCTGAACCCATTGAAGCAAAAGCCGCTGGTCCTTTAAGCCCATATTACCGCGAGGAAGCCGCATATTTTCTTCACTGTAATCACCAGCTTCCGCCAAGTTTAGGAATCCAAGTGGTCCAACACGATAATCAAATGTGACGAGAACAATGTCGTCTTGGTCCATGAAAAAATCCGGATAATAAAGTCTAGTTGACCCACTTTGGAATCCGCCCCCAAAAATGAAGACAATAGCTGGTCGATTTGGGTTTGCAATAGCTTCCTAAATGATATTTAGATATGTATATATATTATGTATATTACATGGACAAAATAAATTTGTAAAGATAGCTTTATAGTAGAATTCAACCTTGCTTGGAGAAGTAACATAAACATTTAAAAATAAACAGTCCTCCACACCCACAACATATTGAAATCCCATTGACTCGTATTGGAAGCACCCTGCAGGGTACCTGATTGTTTGTTTGACCCCATCCCAGGCGGGTTCATGCAGAGGGACTGGTGGTTGAAATCTAAGTTTTCCCACGGGTGCTTCAGCGTATGGAATACCGAGAAACTGCCAAAATGGTTTTCCGCCACGGAGGGAGTACCCGACTCTTCCTTGAATACTACCTGAGGAGATATTGACTACTGGAGTAGACTTTGAGAGGAGAGGGCATAAATGGGCGAAGTGGCTGAAAAACAGGGTGATCCCAATCCCGACAAAGAACAATGTCACGAATCCAAAATGCGGCATATATTTCCGCTGTAACATTTTGGTGTTACTCCCCGATGACAAAAACTTTGAAGTTGACGCATGGATAAATATTTTGATACTGAGAAATAGCAATTTACTTGTAAGGAAAATCCTTGAGCTCGTTCAAGAAAGTCATAAAAACACGTGCAAAATAATGTGTATTTATGTATTTTCACTCAATGAATGTGATGTCAGTCATGGCATGAGGTAGATCAAAAACCATATAATTCATGAATGAATCAATGGACTTTCCTCTAATCCTGAATTTTTCGATGAGACTAGAGGTAGATCATCAATCAAGCAAAATGCTTTGTTTTAAATATTATTTGACAGTGCTAAAAAAATCCTTTTTTAAACAAAAATTAATAATTGCTCACACCATAGTTTTATTTCGTACCCAACAACTTCCGACATTGCTTATTGACTCATTTACGAGTATAGATACTGACGATGAGTTTAGGTTACTTTAACAAACGATATTAGTTACCTTTTCATTCAACACCATCTAGTTATTATGTAGAGATTAAATAGATACATACGTTAGCCTGAATTCAGCGTATATAATAATTATTTTTATGTATACTTCATAAATCATAGGTTAAATTAATTACTGTATAGACATGGTTAGGTTTCTAAAATCATTAATGGAACAGTCTGAATGTCTTTAGTGTTTATTGCTTAAGGAATGTTAGTTTACGTTGTAGCTCAGGCAAGTAAAAGCTCGTAAAATTGAAAACGATTTCGTAGCTGTACATCTAGAATTTATGAGCAAAAAAACACTCAAATGGCTGGAATTACTTAATTATTTATATTGCAACTGTTAACCATTTTTGCAGTTTCTCTTTTTCACAAGGTGGAAATAAGACAAAAGTCACAACATACGAATTTTATGAATTACTGGCGGCGCAATACCTTCAATAAACTGCTATTTTCAAACAGTTGTTTTTTCTGCTAATGTTTGTCTAATAAATTAATAAATATTAATGAAAAGAGACAATTATGTCAACTGTAGTATTCGTTAAAGAATTTTAGCAGCTGAAGGCTTTTTGCCAATTATTTTTATTGTATCGTCTATATGAATCAATGGAACTACAAATGTTTGTACACACGAATACAAATGTTGTTTTCTGTTGTTTTATGAATTAGATAAAAATGATTAACTAATTTATGAAACAAAATATATTTATCTAACTAAACAACTAAATTAGAAAGGGTATGTTTACATTATTCACTATCCAGCCAAAAGCTTTCAGCCGGTGTACCTCCAACCAATAAAAAATACGGTAATTACCTGGCTCAGTTAAACACTTAAGACTGATTCTACTCGTCACAATATCCCAATTCTGTTTGTTTTTATATTACATGAAGCAAATAAAATTTGTTCAGCAATGATATCGGTTATGTAGGTTCTGGTAAAATCAGACACATTTTACTTTTTTTTTCAAGAAATCCAAATGTTTCCTACGCAGCTTATTGTTTTTAGTTTTACGTAATTTCAGAAGCGAATCATTACAAAAACGATAGTTAATAAATTGCTGCAATACAATTTTAAGATCAATCTGATTTATTGTCGATAAACAAATATTACCTTTTTCTATTGATGGAGATGGAATCAAAACACTTGTCTGAAACATTCATAAATACTATAAAGATCTCCAGAGTGCTTGGAACTTGTCCAGTAATAATGAAAGAAAAACTAATTATCACATCTTGTAGTTTTCAGAGCTATGTTGAATTTAGTTTTCAGTGGTTGTCTTGGACTACATTATACTCTGTTATCCTTCAATCCGTTGCTGTGATCACAAGTTTGCTCGCAACATGGAATTTTCTTACAGGGCAAGCAACACCAAGCCATTTCCTTGTACTATCAACATTACATGAGTAAGTGGGCTAGAACTACATTTATATTGGGTTTCGATTTGGTTACAGATTTCTGTTTTTACCACAGAAATCCATTTGCTAAAGCGGACGCAATACTGGCCTCTTACTATATTCAATTTTCAACTATGGGAATCGGAGTAGTCCTGTCTACAATTTGGAGTACTAATAGACTTACTGTTTTACTAAACTCCATGAATGATTGCACAAATACATTATCGTTAATATTTACAAGTGCTGAATTTCCGTTAGATTTTCGCGGGTTATATCATAGTGTAAACTATCGGCTAAAATATGTTTTATTATTTTTCTGTCTTACCTCAACATGGTGTGTGGTTAATGTCTCAAAATGTATTTCTGCAAATGAAACTTGTAGCTCTGCCGACATTGAAAACTCATTCATCACTATGTTGATATTCCCTCTACTTGCCTGGATAACAGGATTTGAAATATTAAAATCTTCAATGCTCACAATGGTGGTTTTAGATATACTTCTAAAGTTTAAAGTTTTACTGAGCAAGAAACCACAACTTGACTCAGAAAAGCAAAGACAAATTTTGTATCTATTACACAAAGTGAGGAAACAGTATCGCAGGTCTCAAGATATTAGTGGTCCTATGCTAATTTTTGTCACAGGCTTTTTACAAACTGGATCATTGTATTAAAATCTCTCAAAGGAGAAGTACCATTTGTAGCGGCTTTAACCACAATAACCTTTTTGGCTCTACAGGCAACAGTACTTTGGATGTATGCAAACTTAACTAAATCTGTTTTGAAAGAAGAGAAGGTCATAATTGTGATTCTAGCGGAAACAAACCTAGAATCTTATTCTGGCCAACTAGAGGTAAATAGAAGGTAAATTTTCGTATAAAACAAACACTTGGAATATACAGTTATGTTATATTATTCTAGAAGGAAATTTTCATTAACGTTGTCACGGCAAACCCATTGACTTACAAGATTTGGAATACATTAAACTTCAGTCATGCGTTTCTTTTGGGGGTAAGCTCTTTAAACACATTCATAAATTTTGGTGCATTAAAATATTAGAACTGATAATGAAGTGTGACAACAAGGCTTAACTAATTGTCTAATTGTTGATACTGTTAGATGATAATTGACTGCACAACGTACGTGGTGGCGATCTTGCAGTTGACCAACGTTTCAAATACAGAAATAATATCATCATTTCTACCATCACAATTTAAAAGCGGAAATTGATTATTTTGAACTTAATATTCTAACTAATTTTCTTTAATTAGTAAGTTTAAAACTAATCATAGTATATTTTTAAGTCAATATTGTCAAATAAATGTTGCAAATTGTATTGCTGTTATGGAGCATGTGTCAACGCGAAATTCGTTTACCAAAAATTAGTTAACATGACAAGCATGCAAAAACGTGAAATAAATGTTAATTTTAAGAAGAATTAAGACGTTAATTTATTGAGTAGGTAGATAAAATACAACTTACGTATGTATTTACATTACAGAAATCTAATAGGTAAGCATTTCATAAATCATATTATTCCAATGATTCATCAACAATGCAAGTTTACAGTGTTTTACCTTTTACTAAAGTTTGCTACTGTAGTGACTGGAATTACACCAAATCTTGTGAAATATTCAATCCATGAAATGTGTGTAGTGATGATGGAACTTGCATGCTTGATACGTCAGCAAGTTGTAAAATTGCTACAACGTATGTTGTACATTCACCTATAACCTAAAATTGTTCAAAAACATAATATATAATATACTTAAATGAAATTTTAAAGACCAACATTTTGGAAACCAATTTTTTAGTCAACAATACTTACTAACTAAGACATATGTGTATGACATATTATCTCGAAGCATTTTACTTACCACCACCAGAAGGGCTCTATTTATTGTAATCACGTTACTTATTTTGTACAGTGATGGTTTTGCTGAAACCACGTTAACAAACATCTCTCTCTAGAAAAATGTGTAAATGTTATGAGCTTTAAATATATTTCAATTTCAGCTAAATTGTACACAGTACAACTTTATAAATCTTTCACCTCAAGTTGATCACGATCCGACCTTAGGTTTGAATCTGTCATAAGCTTAATGATATTGCTCTCTTCATCTAGAACACGATCAGTAAGTTTTGTGTACTGCCAGACAATGTAAATTTGTATTGTTATAAACGAAAATGAAGACATGGCCATCACTACCGGCAATTCCACCTTAATGAAATATAGTACCAGTATCCAGTTCGTAATTGCAGCAGTAAAGAAAAACGCAGCCAAAATCAAATTTGCAGGACTACTCAACTCCTGTAGGAGACGATATTGCTTTCTAACTTTATAGATTAAATTTACTAGATTTTTAAAATTGTTGACTCTAGTTGTGCTCTCTGTGGCGTCACAGTGCAGAACAGTTAGCCGCCTAAGTTTTCGAAGTACATCAATAACCACTAGTATTGTCATATTAATTTTTAGCATTTCAAACGCAAAAATGAAGGAAATTAGGGGAGATGTAAACCCAAGAGTTAACGCGATTCGAAAACTGGCTTGAGTACAGGTTTCGTTCGGGAAAAGGCATTTTGATATTGTATAAATGCCCCAAAACGATAAATTTATTAACACTGCAATAGTACGTTGAAGACGTTTGTTTATATCCTCGTCCAACCGAGAAAAATCTACGAGATATTCAAATTTCGGAAAATTAATGGTCATTTCGTATATAATACTGTTCCAGTTATTGAGTAACACTGCAAGTTTTGGAGTGCTCCAAAATATCGTGAGACATAAGAGGATTCCCATGGACAAAAATTCTACAAAGTACGCAGCTGATGTGGCTTCAGCGATAGGGGATGTGCTATTTGGTTTCATGTAAGTAATATTAGCGTCAAATAATGTAGTATCCAATTAAATGCATTCAATTAAGAATTACCTTCTTTCATATGGAACAATCAGTCCACTGACTGTTTCAGTATCACTGAGGAACTCCATCAAACCATAAAGACATGCAACTATTGCCAGAAATTGAAGCAATCCAGAGTAGAGCGATTTCCATGATAACCATTTAAATTCAAACTCTACACTGGAAATATTATTTTCAAGATGAGTTGTTTGCAACGTATGTTTTGTTAATGGAGTACAACCAAAAATCCTGGAGAATACTACTGTCTTATTAAATAATTCTGACAAATGCTTTCTTCCTTTTTCTGTGGATTTGGTTGCAGAAGTTAAAGCTTGAGTGTTGAAATTGCACCCCAAATATTTGGAGTTTAAGAATTTTATCAAACAAAACAATTGCATATTTTGGTTTGTATCGTTTGTTTTACTTGTTACCAAACTTAATATCTAACCTTGGAACATAAATGCTAAATTTAAAGTGGTTTTCATTATTATTTATAAAAATATAAGTTATTTTATTCACTAAAACGGCCGTCCTAATTTACATACATACCTGCACTCACTAAAACGAATAGTGACCTTATCGCTAATTGTGAGTGTTGTCAATCAATGATTTGTATGCATGCATTTCTTTCTGCCCTATACCAAAACAAATTTATGCACAATTGACAGCCAATTTTATTGCTCATGTTTACATACAGTCTTATTTGCATTGATAAATGCAATACACTTTTCTGCTAAACATACATCGTATGCTAAACATTTGTTTTTGTAGGCCACATCATTAATGATGTATGTGAGAAATTGGTGTAATTAGTGGACTAAATTAATTCGTATAAAATTCTATCAACGATAACTATTAAACATGTTCATAAAATATATTGATAAATATTAGTTTATACGTTTTGTAATTTTGAGTTTAGCAACAGTATTGAGTCCACGGTACATTTCACAATATAAACAAAGTAACTTGTCCTGGTCTGGTTGTCTAGACTAGCCACTTGAAAAGCACATATTGTGACAGGTCTCTGCATTCGCAATAATCTTCGTAGCATTTGAAACGAACAAATCCTTTTGTTTTCAAACAAATCACAGGCTTTCCATCGCCATTCATATTGAATTATTGATGACGTGGTTTCGTGGATGTTTATCGTCATTGATAGACCCATTATCATTATAATTTCTGTGATAACAGCAATCGGTATTAGTACCAGATATATATTTAAGGGGAGGAACTTCCATCCAATAATATTTAAACAATTAGAGGTAACTGCAATTAAAAAACCTCCTAGCATGAAAAATCCAGCAATATTACGCTGAATCTTGTCTCCGAGGTTTTGTAATATTCTAAGTTGTGTGTATTTCCTTAACGTGCTAGCAGTTAGTTCCGATTTTTGTATTATTTCGGCTGTTTCAATATATACGCTTTGATGTACAAGTATTAGTGATGCTGTGCGAACGTTGTTTCTACACATTTCAAATACAAAAATGTAAAACAAAAGAAGTCTGCCGATTGTAGAAATTATGTTATAATCTAAGAAGTTTATCCATTTGTAACTTTTAAGAACGAAATACAATGGGTCTGTTTGTAAATAAATTACTGTTGGAGGAAGAAACAAAACCAAAATTTGAGAATATAATACATTTGAAGATACAACAAGTCCTAACAAATCCACATTTTTAAGATCTCCTTCCAAAACATTCTTTAGTTCTTTATTGTGTAAATATAAGTGTGATTGAAGAAATGAGGTAAAGTTTCTGGAAATATTGGTAGCATTTGGAACTAACGGGTTTAGGTTTAGAACTGATGTAGCATATTGAGCGAACTCTGTCCCATTTGTAACTGATTGTAATAACGTGGCAAGATTCACAGTAGCGAAAGCAATAATAAGGAAATTTGTAATAAATAGAACTCCAGCGTTTGATGCAGACGAATGGGTGTTTCCAAAGTACATAATAGGAAGAATCCCAGAAAACATTATCAAACCACTGAAAATATACGATGGAATAAGTTTGTAACGTTTTCTAGGAATCAGTTTGTTTTGTGTGTCGTCGTAGACTTGAACACTGGGGAACAATAGAAAGTCAGTAAACCTATCGTGGAGAATAAGCGAGCTTCTGAATAGCGGTGTCACCATTGTTGCCGAATGTTATAAATTGGTGTAATGTCAACTATCGTAAACTTGGTATTCAAATGAGCTTTTGTATAATTTTTTGTGAGACTAAAAACCAAGGTTTGTAAAATGGGCCTGTTTGACTTGTTTCATTGTCAGTGTTATAACACGTAAAAACGAGCGAAAGCAAGCAAGGTTTTGTAAGAAATCAAATTTAAGGGGGTACCGTAAAATCTCAAAAAGACTACCTCCTAAATTAATCTCCTCTCTTTGGTAAGCTTACCAGCATCTACTGACAAAAAACGGAGACTTCAGAATATTTTAAATTTAAAGACCACGGAAATACACTATTATACTTTTTAATATGTGCAGTACAGAGGTTAAATCGATTAGAGTTATTGTAAGCAATTTTTCTCATTATGCATAATATGCTATTTAAGCAATTTACCCATTTCATAAAAAATTTAATACATTATCCCACCTCTGCTTGTGGAATCGTACCTCGTTTGTGTTTTAAAATTGAATATAAGGTTTTTCCTCTATTGAGATTGACATTAATTTTGCTTAAAACCTACTTATTATCCACATATTTCATATACTGTACTGATTGTTTATTTTAGAACATGAAGATGCTAGGAGTAGACCAAACTTCATCACTTCGTCCCTTCCACAGAATAAGCACATTTTTGTGAGATTCGTTACTTAGCCATTTGGCAGCACTTGACAGACTAAAACAAGCCTCGTAATTGCGTAAAAATTTTAATGTATTTCGAACGATCCAGAAGCAAATGTGTGCCTAGAATGTTCGAACCGCTTCCTCTTTTATCTTCATGTTTACGGTTACGGAACTGGTACCTCTCATAGCTTAGCCATTTCAATCTTAACTATCCCTTTCTTTTCCCTTTCATTGCTTTAGCACGGATCAAATGACTGAAGTGGATCGATTCTATACTTTACTCTAGTTTTCCATAAAATTTATTGACATTGAAAGATAGATATTCAGTAATCTTCTGACAAATCAGGAATTTGACCGTCAGTTCTGCTTCTACAGTGACCCTTGGTTTAAGGTGTTCCCTGGTGTACATTTCTATTGTCATTTTAATTTGGCGCTATCGTGACATGGTTTAATGTCGGTATCATGCACAATTTTGGATAAACAATTACAGAGAAAATCCCTACTTTTCGTTAAGCTAAACATATGTTTGTTGTGTTTCCTGTCAATAAATGAAAGAACTAAGGATATCAAGCTTTTTCCTGACGTTGATTTATATAGGAACTTTAATTTACCACACTAATTGTAACTTATTTGTAAGAGCATTGACATCATATAGAATATTATGTTTTGCAACTATTAAATTTATGCTGACTTTGCTATTATTTTGCTAATCGAAAAAGCATTGTCTTCATTTGGGATGGTGAACATTTGATATTCGTGATAATACTTTATTATGTTTACATAACATAAACAATTGTGCTATGTATGACGAATTCGTACATAGGCACTTATCCAAAAATCACTTATAAGATAATTAACTGCAAACAAAGACACTATGAAACCATTTACGTTATGGACAAACTATCAACTACCTTTTACATAAAGAATTTAGTGTGCCACTGACGTCATAGCATTTCCATAGAGTTAGCATTTAATCCAATCAGTTGTATTTTGTATTTATTAAATTTAGGGATAACCAAGAATTTGTTCTATCATTATATTGTAAATTATTATAACTCTATTTCAGTACAACGAAATAGTAATCATAATGACTAAACATAACCATGCTAAGCTACAAAATGTCAAATTTTCAAAATGGCTCCAGAAAGTTGGAGTCCAGACAAAAGATTTATTTCGACAGTTCAGTTATCAAAATACGACTATCAATAATAATAAACGAAATTTGTCAAGCGTCTTTGTCAAAACGTTTTTGATATCTAGAGTAATAGAAATGTGTCCCATAAGTATTAAGAAAGGAAGCATTCGATCAGATATGAATCAAGAAGAAATTGAGTTTCATTTCGCTTGGTGGTCTATCCATACACTATATTCGGCTTGTGTTCAAATACTTTATGTTATTGGGACCTTTATTCTCTCTGGAATTTTCTGACCGGCCGGGTAAAATTTAAAGATTTATATGTTGTATCTCCATATGACGGGTACGTAATTATTTTTAAATCGATAGTAACTTTCAAAAACGTTAGTACTTGGATAAATGGGTAAATCATTAAACTGAAGTATTATTTTTGTAAATACTTTCGCAGTGAAACCTCCTCGCAACTATCAGAAACCTTACTGATATCATATGTCATTCAATTCTCTTTGTTAGGAATGGCAATATTACTTTGTACATTTTGGTCTACACCAAAGCTCGTTCGTGTGCTAACACGATGGAATAATTACGTCAAATCCTTGTTGAAGTTTTTTCCCTATTCCATAGATTTTTCAGATATATATTTTCTCGCAAACAATCGAATTAAATATATAATTGGAGGTTTACTGTTCACAACGACTTGGTGCTTTGTTAGTGTTTCAAAATGCTTCTTTCCAAATGCAGCCTGCACAGCTACTGTTATTCAGACTTCGATTGTTTCCATGTGTCTTTCGTCATCGATTTCATGGATAATAGCGTTTGAATTTATTAAATCGTCAATGCTTGTAAAGATATCAATAGACATATTTGATAAACTTAAAGCAATCTTAGAAACCCAACAGATATTTTCAAACTCAAAGAAGCGAGAGTCTCGTGATTTTAAAGCGGTATTAGGATTAACATACAAAGCAAGAAAGCTGTATAGGTTGATGCAAGAGATAAGTGGTCCTCCACAGTTCCTTTTGGTAGGCTTTTTCTTTACAGCTGGAATCACAAATTGGATTTTACTATTGAAACTTTTAAAGGGGGAGGTCCTTTTCCTGGTAGCATTATCAGCACTTTCGTTTTTAGTGTCACAGGAGTTATTACTATGGTGGTACGTTAAATTAACTAACAAGGTTATGGGAAAAGAAAGTGATGTGGTAAAGCTGGTTTCCGAAATTAAATTTGAGTCTAGTTTTGATCAACTAGAGGTATGTCAATTTAATTCCGTATTCTGTATAAATTTATCATTCGAGAGTTTGGCTACTTGTATGATCATATAAGGTCTACTGTTTACCTTGCAGAAAGAAATATTTATCAACGTTGTTACAGCAAGACCATCTATCTACAGAATTTGCAATTCAATAACGTTTAGTCGCGCATTTGTAATTGGTGTAAGTATGCATCATTCTGTTTATACTAACTTACCTACCTTATTTATAACATTTAATGCACAGTATAATCTTTTGGCTAACTCGTTTGCTAACAATGTCTACTGACATTTTTGTAACTTGATCTCTTATTTGTAACAATTTTGAAGATGATAATTGATTGTACAACATATGTGGTGGCTATTTTGCAACTGATGGATGTCCCAAATGCAGAGGTTTTATCGAGCATTCTTCCATTTCCTTACAGCAATAATTCACATCTATAGAATCATGCAGCGTATGTACGCTCCTTGCTAAAGGTTGGAAAAATCCCTTAAGTAAGTAATAATGTAATGCAATAATAAGTATGAAATATATTTTATGAGCTTTAATGACTTAATTGCTCATTTACATTTACAATACATTAAATACAATTTACTTTGCATCTTGCAACTTAATATGTGACAGTATATTGTACTTTTAAATAGTTTCATTACAACTATTTTATTATCTACCGTAGAATTATCAAATTATCATTGATTGTTGTTGTTTTTTATGTACCTAGGTTTGCATCGTCCTCTCATCACATAAGACCGAGTTGACTCATGTATACATTGTATCATTGTATGCCACAGCCACGTACAAACACAAGCTATTTCAATTACTGACAAATTACTGCAACGCAGATAATGAGAATTTTTACAAAAAGATCTATTTTAATAGCATTTCGTACAATACGCTTAAGCCAACGACGAACGAATAATTTGGTTTCCCACAGGCACGTATTAAAATCTCGTTGGAGTATTGAATTAGACGTTTCATTGGAACGCAAGTGGACAAGGGTTATAAAATTTTCAATTGTGTTTTATACAGTACAACCAATATTTCCATCTTCCATCTTCAGACTAGCCTTAATCCGAGGTATTGGATGAGTTTAGTATTACCGAATGCAATACATGATTCTGTGGTGGCAATAGTAGTAGCAGCACTTTGAGATTTGCACTTGTCAATGATTTCGATATTTGTGACGGGATATGTATGTTTGATTTGTCAAAGATGTTTTCTGCTTCTCGGTTATTGGACCAAGTCTGTAAGGTATTATAGAGTTAAATATTTGAGAAAATTTAAATTACATTTAAGTATACATACAACAATATGATCATTTTAAAATGGGCTTTACAGATGCGGTCACTTTCAAACGCTTCCGGCAATATTTTCCAAATACCGATCTTTAATAGTTCTCAATGCAATAGCAAACAACA
>JAQIXX010001566.1:0-32275 GCA_034700605.1 Willowsia nigromaculata
AGAAGATGATGAGACTCCTCCAGGCCCCGATGAATGATTTGTGAGGGCTGCCAAATGATGGTGAGGTCCACCAGCCCCAGATTGATGATGATGGTGATGGGGAAGATTCTGTATTGACTCCAGGCTACTGCCCAAACGTTGCTGGAAATGGGTAGCGTACCATTGGTCAAAGCGACGCTTCACGTCCTCAGCGAGATTTTGTGGCCATTGGCCTTTCATCAATTGACTAAGTGTTACCTACAAAGGAAAAAAAAGACAAAAATATGAATACAAAAAAATGATGAAAAATTGTACGTAGTTTATTGTTCACTCGTATCAAAGTCAAATGGAGAGTAAATAATGCCTACTCTTGCAGATATAGAATCTTTTGAGGAGATTACGAGATGAAAAATCACGTTGCAAGATGAAAACATTTACAACGAAAAATGCTCTCAAATAAATGAAATGAGATGAAAATACGAAAAGAAGACCACTCTCAAGAATAAAAAGGCAAAATATGAAATCCCTATCCTTTGTTCATACGGAAGTTTGCAGATATTCGTCTATAAAGCGGGGAGTAAAACAAGTAAGCATAAAGCAGACAAGATGAGACTTAAACTGTGTGACTTTGACAATTCATTTATGTAAGTATGCATATCATCTGTCTTCTTTTCTCTACTTTTTATTATTATTATTCTACTTCCTCCTCTTTTGCAAATATTTAAACCTCTTTCTTCTCCACTGAGCTCATGCATTATAGTCATCTCATCATACGACATGATACACAGCGTTTGTAGGCATAACCAAAAAAAAGTTGGGAGATGAGAAGAGAAAGAATCCTTAGCAAATAAAGCGGCTTCACATGTTTAAAAAATCAGAATCCAGCAGACAAAGGTTTTTTCTACTTTTTTGTCCGTATTCCTTTCCATCGCATAAATAAGTATAATAAGTTCGTGATTGCGACATTTTATTTACTTGTAGAATAGAAAAAGTAATTTAATTCTATTTAAACGGGGTAGGGGTAAAAGCACACAGGTTTAAAGTTTAGACTACTACTCCTGTCATGGTTATATATGATTTCTTCCTATTTTCCTCAAAAGAGTTTGTCAAATTAAAACGGAACAAAATTAAGTTAAAGCTACATTCTTCATCATCGTTCACCTTGAAGGAAGCATAGGGGGTTTTTTTTACAATATTTTTAAATGTGAAAAGTACATAAAAATGTGTGCAAGAGTTAGAAAGTGAGGTTACATAAGATATGTATGATATTTCACTATATATCTTCTTCATGAACTTGTTTGTAAGAGATCAAGTAAATTGAACAAAAGAGCGGAAAAAAAGTTCTTTCTCCGAAAATAAAAGAGAGATTAAACTTGTTTTCATCCCTGTTCTTCTCATCATCCATGTTAAATACAGCCGAGCATCGTTTATGAGTTCGCTATATATACTTGAGTTCACGAGAAGAGCTTTCTTATGGATGGAAAAGGAGAAAAAAGGTTTTGCTCATCGCGCCATCATCTCTTTCATCATAAAGCCACTACTCTTGTGAAATTTGTAGGATACAATGTTTAAAACTATAATGATAAGTTTGTAGTAATTAAGTATGTATGCATGATCTTTGTCTGGATCTCTGCGTATTTTAAGCTTATTTCAAGTGGGCTTTGGCTCATTGAACAAAAAGAGGAGCAATGAAGATATATTAGCAAAAAAGATCAGACGTACACATTGATTCTTGTTAAGTTTAAGTTGGATACATTTTTAACCCTTTGATTTTGCAGCATACACAAGTTTGTAATTCCATCTAAACTTTTTGTTCGCCCGAGTACACAAAAATACTCGAGAAAAAAGTATTTTTCCTTTGACTACGATTTATCTTTTTAGCAAACAATTTTGGATTGAAACATGTACCTTGATATGATGTAGCGGATCTTTAGAGTTTATGAAGAATTTTGATTCGTTATAATTTTTAAGACGAGAATAATCCTTACTATTTATTTATTTTAGCGAGCTCGTATGTAGTAATCACTTCCTCTCATTTTCATGACATGCTCATTACTGCACACAACAATGTGATTCTTTTTTAGAAATAAATAATCCGAACACGTTTCTCCGCCTCGTCTCTTCTCCTCTTCTGTGATTATTGCATGAGCACATTTTAGAGCCATAATGATATAAAGCTTTAATGTCTATTTCTACCTCACCTTTTATACTGGTTATATGCATGTACCTGTGATTCACCAACTATATAGCCTTCTTATGATCTTATTTTCTATTTGTATTTTATTTTAATTCTTTCAATTGGAAACGAAACGATAAATGTATCAGACAGTGTACGTATATAAAAAGGAAAGGGTGAATAATTTTGGGAAAAGAAAAGGGGATGATTTCATTTGTATGGCTTGATGATAAATATATATATTTCAATGTGAATGTGCTTGTGTGCCTGCACGATTGAGTTTAGCATTCGAATCAATCCGTAGTAGTAGTAGTAAGTTTAAGCAGATCGAGTTAAAGTTCAAGACAGCAGCGAGCTAGAATTAAGTATGTCTAAGTAATGCATTCATTCAAGCTACTTGAGCTTGCATTCAAATTCTTTTTCTCAAAATAACTCTTGTCGAGAAAGAGCTGATGATATCCTCATCGAGCTGTTGAGTTTCTAGAGCTCCTCTGTCTGAGAAATTAAAATGGGAAGCCAACCATTTAGGGCTTAACCTGTTTCAGAGCAAGAGGAGAGAGTGACGAGGGAAGAACAAAGTATTTGGAAAAGAGAAAAGAAATCCTTTCTCTGCTCTTCGAGTGAAGAGAAGATATGAATGCGACAATGAAAACTGTTTTCAACTTGTTCCCTGTTTATTTCTCAGAATTCATTCTTTGTTGTGCAACTGTGCAACTTATGTTTCAACAGCAAAGGTCGAATAGTTAGGGAAATTTCGTTTTGCTATAATATGGATTCTAAGAAAAACTATTCTTGTCAGTAAAATAATGCATTTTATATTATTAAAAGCATGTTGTCGCAAAAGCTCTAACGATATATTTCAATAAAATAAATGATCTGAGTAAACCAAGTGAAGATTGATTTGTGATAAGTTTGAATTGGGATTACCTCGTCTAAAGGGCATCCACTACCCAGGAGCAAGGAGGATGACTGCGCAAGAAGCAATCTGAGCAGTTTCTCCTTCAAATCTTCTGCTGTTCCACCCTTTGCTCTGCAAATAAAGTATACAAATGTCAGTTATTCATTTAAATAATATTAATTTAGCACAAACTAAAGCTTACAAATGTGCAAAAACCATTATAAACCGAGGGATTTACGAATTGCCTTGATGCTTAATATAATTACATCTATCCATAACACCTCTCGCTCAAAGTTCATCAGTATTAAAAAAGCCAACACACTCAAACTTTAACGTTTGTACTCAATGCTAAGCTGATATGTTCAAAGCGGTCTCATTAATTATTTTTACAAATCTCTACACTATACCGCCACCACACCACTAGCGCTTAAATGGTCAAGCGTATTATAATTCATAGACAAAGCCCGACATAAAAAATTAAATCCCTCTACTTCATGAAGATGATGTGTGACTCGTTTCTTGTATGTATTTTTATTCTAAGCTTCAAAAAGTGAAAGGAGCTATAATCCCTTGTAATAATGCTGACGATTCTCTTGTGGTGATTATAATGACGACGATCCTGATGATAATAGCTGTGATAACACTGGCACGTTATAAAAACGCATTATTAATATAATTTAAAAGGTGCTAGTCACCTTCCATAATATATTACTTTATATTAAGAACACTAATCATTTTAAGACTCATGTGCACACCTTAATAACATGGGCATATACCTCATGTGTGAATATGTACGAGACTATAATATTTGTTATTATGCAAGCAACGCAAATCCTAAAACTATTTAATGCGGATTTCATTCTGTTGTGTTTTGTTACGTCGTGGTTGTGGTGGTTGACTAGCAAAAAGCACGAAAGCCTTTTCAGAGGATAAACTTTTGCGAAGCAGCATTTGTGCCAAAGTATTTACAATTTTAATGATAATACAACGATAGTCGGATTGGATATTCTATGATGGCGACGGTGACAAAACTGAAAAGGTGAATCCTCAAAGGACATCCTTTGTTGTGGTGGTGGTTATGGTGGTGGTGTCTAACTAAATCACCTTGTCAAGGTTTAGCTTAAAGAGTAAGCAGAACAAGAGCGTTAATTACGATTATGATCTCTGCTCTTGCGATAGTGACGATCAAGGAGCCTTCTTGTAATATCACATGATGATATCGGATCGTCTAACTTTCATGTTGTGTTCATTGCATTTTCAGTAATTATTCTTATGAAATGAGCATTAGTTCAAAGTGTTCCCTTTGAATAAACAAAAGAGGATAATTATGATAATGATTGTGTGGGAAGGAATCTGTTTTATATATTTAGTATGAATTAAGCACATATGTAACTAAAAGCTAGCATCTAGTATTTATTTCGCCTTACAAGGAATTTTGGATAGGCTTACCTTGTGACTAGAACACGGAGAGTTGCATGATTGGTAAGATCATTGAGAATGTCTCCGACTGTTTTGTGGGGAGAATCGCAAATTTGATCTAACCTCAAAGGCTTCCAATTTCTCAACGATATCATTCCTATTAATTAAAAATAGAATGGAAAAATACACTTGGAGAGCTTGAAATACAACTAGATATGACACCGCAGGCATGTGATAGCTGCATGATTCGATTTCAGACATAAATTATTTCGGAAAACTCTGAGGAAAGATTCTCCTCTTGGAAGGCTTCCACCCAAAAACTTACCAACTGCCTGTTGAATAGTATCCTTCGGGTAGCCTAGCAAGGTCAGAACAGTGGTGACAACCTCTTGAAACGGGGTTCCGGCAGGTATTATCACAAAGTCGTCTACCTCGACGACTTTACCTCCATCTCCCATGATGGCAGTGGAAGAGCCTATAGTATCAAAAGAATATTTTTAAAGTTTTAGATATGTTTGAAGGAGATGTCTGCTGCTTCAAAAAGGAAAAAAAGGAAAACTTACCATTTCCAGGGCTATTCCTCCCATTATTACCGTTGCTACTTCTTCCACCGCCATCGGCCGACAAGGAGGATGTCTCACTTTTCCCACCACTTCCGTCACGTCCACGATCACCACGTCCACCACCACTCACACCGAGTACAGACTCGCTGATGACTTCAATCACACAGTGAATCGGAAGAGACTTGCCTGTTGCAAAAATACACAAAACAAACCACAAAATCATTGCAAAAACTGACATCACATTATGATATTTTCAAAAATTCTTAATAGAAACTTGTAGAGCTTATCTTGAGTTCACATTTTTATCATTGTCAAAAAATATGATCAATCTACTCCGGTTTGTACACCCTTTTGTTAAGCTAGCCGCTTGCTGGTGTATGATTGTCATGTATCCAATTTCATTTTTGAAATGACTTTTATTTAGAGTATCAGTTTCAGGTTACACACCAAAACTTTATTAATGATATGTCAACTTATTCTTTTCATTCGGTCCAAACTGAGCTTTGTCCTGTGTTAAATGATACGTTGTCGTGTTTGTTCACTTATCAAACTTTATCATCATCTTTTCCTTCCCTTTCAAAAGGCAACAGCACCATCATCCTCGAAAATACAGCGCAAAGCAAAACCAATACGTATTGCGTATCATCTCTTATTTCTTTAGAATTCTGGTGACATCGATCTTAAGTTGAGAAAATGAAATCAATGGAATGCTTTAATTTCTTACAACCATCATAATATGTAATAGAGGCTTAATATATATGGGAACATGTAATGTATAGACTATAGCAAACACATCCGCTTTACTTTCCAAAGTTATTTCCAGATTTTCGGAAACGGAAACAGTTTTCCCGTTTTCACACGAAATTCGGCAAAATATCGTGTTTCAAGATATCCCACGAGAAGCCAGACGCATCCGACTTTCTCTGTGAGTAAAATGCTTTTGAAAATGTTGTTTTTCGTGGCGATATCAATTTCAATAAGAAAATTTTCTGGAATAAAGCATGTTTTAAACAATAAGAGTCTGTTACATTCTCATCGTGTTATGTATTTGATATTGATATAATGCAAGTTGTGTGTCTCTGTGTAATATTCTCACGGACATTCGTTCTTCCGACAGCTCTCTCTGGTGAAAACCTGTTTTGAGGTAAAATAAGCTTGTCGTTTTCCTTCTTCGCTCTTTTCAATTTTCTCAATCAAAAACCGAATAAAGTTTTTGCCTTTTTCCTTCAAGAAAATTAAATTTCTTTGTGTTCTTCCGCAAAAATAGATAAGCGTGAAGTTTTACACGGCGGCTTCCATTCAGTCAAGGGAAAAGGAAGGGAAGTTAACATTTTCTTCAGTGGAGCATGCAACCCAAATAACAAACAACTTGTAACAATCCAAAAGCAGAGCAGGAGAAGAGAAAAAGCCCGAGTATAATTCTAAATTCCCGACTCAACAACATCTTTGTGTGTGATGAAGATAATAAGTTTTGATGTAACATTTCAGCATTTCATTAGATTTTTTTCTTCCGCATATTATATTCCATTTACTTTTCTGGAAACTCAGTTCCGGTTTTTCATGGAATTTGCTTCAGTGGATGGCATACATCCCAAAGAAAAATGTATTGTTCATGTAATCACTCCGACTCATCATTATCACTTGCTCAAGTGAAGCAGGACGCGGAATGAAGAGAAAAATAGATGTGAAATAAAATTAAAAAGGATATTAACGTTGCCTACTCCTTGATTGTCGCTTCGCCTATTTTTTGAGCTGACTGACACGAAACTTCTCTGTCATTTATTCACTATTAATTCATGACGGTTTCTGGTTACAAGTTTTTAGAAAAAATCAGAGCCTCATGGCTCATGTTGCGGCGAGCATGCTTTTTAGTTGATTATTATGAAATCAAAGATGGTTTACTCAAGAAGTTTGGAGGAAATTAAGAATGTTGTTCTGTGTCCTCATTTTTAAATAAAAATTTAATCAAGCTATAGACTGCTTGCTGCTTGCTTTCCCTAAAAGTCCTCCTTCATATCATTTTAACTTGGGATGAAAAACGGAAATGTCACGTCAGTCATTCCCTTTTCTCTTCTTCTTTCCAATTATGTGGCAGGGAGTACATTATAATCTAATTTTGGTGTAACCTCTCTCCCTTTCTATTTGTAAAAAGCTTACTCATTTTTTCTGCGTATGCCCTGTGGTAAGAAAATTCACGCTCAAAAGTCTCATTGGAATAAAAGCAGAAATGCTCAAGTCATGGTTCTCCATTTTACACATTACATTTAATAGAGAATTGGAGAAATGATCAGCAGAAGAAGCGAATGAGAAACCCTGCTACCGTCAAACTCAATAAAGACAAAGAATGGACAAGATACGAGGATAATGAATTTCGAAGGGAAGGGTTAAAAATGACCACGAAAATTGGACAACTAGTAAACAGGGTATTATTGTCCATAAATACTTTATTAGGATACACGAAATCCCTCTGAAGGAGAAAAAATATTTTGAGATTTTAACGCAGGAGCAAATTTCAACAATGACAAGGTTTTTTTTTATTGTTGCTAATTTAAATTAATGCAATCCAAGTCAGTTGAATAAAAAATTGAAATAAACCATGAATCATGCAATTCTTATCTATATTTCGTCCACATTCATAGTGGGAACTTCAAACCCAACTGAGTTCGATTCCCAATCTTATCAGAACAGTATATTTATAATGACTTTGTAAATGAAAAAAGAAAGTAGCAGGATGAGTAAAATAGATGGGTGAAGGAGACCCATGAAAAAATGGTTATCCAACTAAACTCTTGGAAAGCCAATGAACAATAAGGATATGGGAAGAGAAAAGCGAAGTGAATCCTTCTAAAAGTTTTCTCTGGCTTCTTCTCAGATACACAATCTCTCATCATACATACATAACACGGACTTACGCCACGCTTCCCATCTACCATTGTTCCGTTCTGACTTAAGTTTCACCCTGCTTTGCCAAACCATCTAATCCGTCTGAGTGATGAGAAGCCGGAGTTTTTAATCCACTTTTTCTTCTTGGACTCTAATACCTTCTTATACTTTACCTTACTTTTCTCCGCTGCTGCTCAACATCTATCTACCTTATTTTGTCTTTTCCGTGAAGCAAAGCCGTTGTGCTTCCTTGCAACTGTTGTTCTCAGAGTGTGAGAGAAAATCCTTTACAACTTATGAGTAAGGAAACCTTAGAAAGAAGAGAACAACTTGCAAGGGAAAAAAAAGTTGAGCCAAGCCAGAGCGACTCAAGGAGACAAAACAACAGAAAACTGCAATAATGCCTTCTACCTCAATCTATATCTACCGCTATTGTTACAAGAGATATACATATAAGCAAAAAAAAGAAAAAAAGTTGCGTCCCACACATCTTCTATACAACTGCGTCACCTTACATCCAACTCACTCGCAGGACAACTACTGAGGACGACCTTAATACATGAATAATCAGTGCAGCTTACTTTAGACTGAAGCCACAGCCGTCTTGAAGGATCCTCTACAACAGTTGCAAAGAAACGATAAGAATAAGAGGACCAAGGTGGATAGACGGATATTATACGGATGGAGAGCTTTGAGCTTATTTATGAAGAAAGAAAACTAAAGAATGGTAAATATGATTAGTGAACTGAAGAAAGGATTTTCTCTCTTCACTCTTTCTTTTAGAGACATTATTTACTGCTTTGACGCCACCAACCAACTTAATATATTACAAATTTTTCTTGATAAAAACCTTTTTTCGCGACACGATGACAAAGGTAAAGTTGACTGAAGAGACGCCAAGATCATTGAAGTAATACACACACTACTTACATATTGTTTACATAAACTATAGCGCATAAACTTCAAATCAGAAGAATATCTTGGAGAATCCAAAACTTTTTAATTTTTTTATTATCAACAAAATAAGTAAAAACGCAAACTTTACAGAGATTTATGAGATCTAAAAGGCTAAATTACAAATTACTACACTAGTATTTAAAGTATCAGTATAAAGTACATCGAAAAACTTTTAAAGTAAATAATGCCTAATCTTACATTTTATGAAAGAAAAAACAACTACTTCATATTCATAAAATACAACATGCTGAACTCATCAAAAGTGGAGTTAGTAAAGCTTAAATACTTTACATGTTAGGTGGATACAGACAGATACTTTCAGTAATTCTAAATTCTAAACGTACACACTACATTGCATGCTACATACGAAGTAATAATATGTGGGAATAACAAAACCACCTTATTTAAAATTCACAAACTTTTCAAAAGAACTTACATAGAAAATGCAAATAATCTAAGATGATTACAATTTGTAAGAAGCAACAACACCATTCTTATGATTAGCTAGCAACTTGCTCCTTTTTGTTATCCATAATCCGGTCGTTAATTTCAGATTGCTTTGCTGGCAATGATGTTGCGCCGCCACCACCACCAGTTTGGACCAATTGTTCAGGTTGTGCAGGTTTTGTTGAATTTGAAGTTGGTTTTGGAGGTGGGCAGTACCCCAGCTTCTTGAGTCGACCTCGTAGAGTTGAAGTAGCCACTCCATATGTGTTGGCTGATCTAACAACATTATGAGTTTCCATTGCCAGCTTGATGGCGGACTCCATCTTCTCTTCGTAATTTTCTTTGTCCTCTTTGGATGGTTTGGTAGCTGATTCATTCCTTTTTGAGCGTTTTTGATCGGTTGCTGCAGGCACACCGGTTTCTCCATCACCTGAGCTTTTATAGCTGTTATTACTCACGCTTGACGCTGCTCTTTTCTTGGATGTTCGGGAAGTGGACGACAAAGTTTCCATTTGCTGGTTCGCATCATTTCTTCGTTGCATCTCAAATAGCCTCATGAAAAGTTCCTGCTGATCCAAAGGTTGCCCTTCTTGGAACATGATTTGCTCTCCAGCATTTACTTGATTTTGATCAAGAAAATAGCTCTTCTCGCTGTTGACATTCTTCTTTATTTTGATTATCCCTCTTGTATCTGTAGGATCAATCACTTGATTTGTTCTTATTTTGTCGAGATTCTTCTTCGAGGACACAGGATTTGATTGTTTCTTACTCCTGGTGTTCGCACTACTATCTTGCTCTTCAGATTTGCTGGCATCCACATTTTCTCGAGCTGAACCATTGCTTATAGCCGTTACCGTAGCTGATGTTCTTTTTCGCTGACGTGGTGGCTTGAAGTCATCGTCATCTAATCGGGTTAATTTTGCGAAAATATGAGTCATCAAATTAATATAAGAAAAGCACAAATAAAATAATACTCAAGAAATAAACACACCCTCGTCGCTTGTCGCAGTTAGAGTTCTGCTGTCAATGGAAGCAAAAGTGGAATCCGGCAAAGTTTCATCAATCTCCGTGCTAAGATACTCCGCAGCGGAAGGTGGATAATTTAGACCAACGCCGCTTCCACAACTCTGCCATTCTGTCCTGTTTTCATAAAGTGGTCTATCCAGATCGTTTTCCAATGCTGTTGTTGAAGAAGATGGCGTCACAGTATCAACATACAATCCCTCAATTTTCAGTTCCTTTCCAATACCAATGAACTCCCCAATATTCTCCTCCAACACGCACACATTTCCCTTGTAAATGAATTCCAGTAAATTCTTGAGGACTACCGCTTTCACACCGGGAATCATGAGTGATTGCTGAGCACCAGGTGTAATTGCTGTAGTTTTCTCCATGATTTGAGCAAGACGATCGGATGCAGCAGCCAGAATGAGTTTATGACAATGGAACACCTCATTTTCACAAACGAGCAAAATGTCTGCAAAAACTGGGCTCATGACACTCCTACTCAACATGGTCTCTATCATCGTGGAGTGATTCTTGTACTTGACCTGGAGCAAATCTGACTTGAACTCCTCCTCACTAGTGGTCGACGATGCAGACGAAGGACATTCTTCCACGGCGCTCATGTTTACGTCCACTGGATTCAGAGCTGCTTGTGCCCCCACAACTTCCGGAGAAACGCTACGAGACCGTGATGGCATTTTCGTTTGAGTAGTAGAAGGCGTTTTCGGCTTTTCAGAGTCCATGATTCTTGGTAGTTTGGCGGGCTTTCCAACGTTTGATGCTGTTTGTTTCTTCTTCGAGGACTTTCCAGAGTGCACTGAAGCTTGTTCGGAGGTAGATGGATTTCCAGAGCTGCTTGGCGTCCGTTTCGAGGGCTTCCCGGAGGTTGATGGTGCTCGTTTGGATGAATTCCCGGAATTGATTGACATCCGTTTGGGGATGGGTGGCTTTCCAGAGTCGATCGGGGTCCGTTTCAACTGGTCTCTAGAGTTGGTAGATGGTCCTTCAGACGACTTTCCAGAATTAACAGTTGTTTCTTCAAGTGGGATCCCAGACTCAATTGCTCCAGTTTTAATGTATGAAGGAAGAATTAAACGCTCGATCATAATTACTGGTCGCTTAAGCTGGATATCGCCCCCTGCTTCTTGCAACGGTTTGAAACGATGAATTTCTTCTGCCGAGCTAGTGCGTTGCACCACCTGACTGTTGTTTCGACTACTTCGCAGCTCCATTTCCGCGTGCTTTCACCAAATTTTTGAATCAATATCTCCAATCCTGTTGAATATCATTGATCATGAGACGAATCCACGTACAGGTAACCACGGCATCATCAATCGTTAATCGCACATTTAAGGATCGATTACACATAATTTTTAAAGACATCATAGGACCAAAGTAAAAGTAAAAACTATAGCGTATAAAACGATGGTGACAAGCGTTTACACAAAAGAAAAGCAGAAGTTGACTTTTGGGTGCTTTTCGTGTCTTTTCTCCTCTCTGATGACGACACACACACACAAGTCTTGGCTTGGCTCTCTCTGGCATAAACACACAAGTCAACCGAAGCGAATAAAATCTTTTCCTAATAATAATACAGTTAGTCAAAGTCGTGTTAGCTATTTTGAAGTGAAACCTGTTCAATGCTTCCCTCTCTGTCGATAAGCAAATCAGTGAGCGTAGAAGCTTAACTCTCGTCGTCTTAATACTTTCTTACAGAAAGACAGAGCTGTGGAGGAAAAGTAGAGCTTCCTTTCCTCTCCCTTCACTTCCACATCATCACAAAATGATGATTTCCTTTCTCTCCTTCACGCCAGAGAATTGAGAACGCAGAGAAAATATAAAACGGAAGAAGGACGCGAGCACACAAAAGCTAAAACCTTGTTGATAAGAAGAACATAAGTAGAGGATTATTCTTAGGTTTCACTTCACCAGATTCACTTACTTCCTTCAAGAATGAGGAACATCACCAACTACTAGAAATGCTACTTTCCCTTCCCTCACATCATCATCATAATAATAATAATATGCATAATAAGTTGAAGTTGTTACCTAATTTTCATACGATTCTCACACAGCCG
Source organism: Willowsia nigromaculata (assembly GCA_034700605.1). Taxonomy (NCBI): domain Eukaryota; kingdom Metazoa; phylum Arthropoda; class Collembola; order Entomobryomorpha; family Entomobryidae; genus Willowsia; species Willowsia nigromaculata. Next base: position 12,406 of record JAQIXX010001566.1, read on the forward strand.
GACTTGGACACAGACACAAAACTACGCCAATAATGATAATCGACTTAGTTTATTGACTAGACATTCCTTATTATCCTCCAGTTTCATCGCAGGGGAAAAGCTTAACGGTAGGAAGGAAAATGAAGACGTAGGCACAAGGACAACCTGGACTGGAAATCCATTTAATAGCGAATCAGCCAAAAACTGCTATTTTCTCCATGCACCTTGTTTACTTTTGAATTTCATGTGCACTTACAATCACTGCTGAAAGTGTTCATGCATTTCGGTTCGACTTGAGTTTGAAATGCGCGGTTCTGTTCTGCGACGCAATGTCGTGGCATTCCGTGGATAGCATGCTATTTTGTATTTGGCTGGCTTTATGATTCGCATCATCACATCGGGTATTAAACAACGGCCAATTGGCAAATGGAATTATGTACATGAAAAGTTAATCTAATTCTGTTGTTTGTCATGCATAATCCAATATGACAAGTCGTGATACGCTCTTTCTCTTGAAAATATCAGAAAAATCACTAATTTTTTTCTTGGGAGAGAGGTTTTAAGAAGAGGAAAGAAATCCCACAAATTCAGAGAGAGGAAAATAATGTGGATACTACAAAAAATGTAATCAGGGATTTTATTAATTGCATTGGACCCTCCACAGTTTTTCTATGCTAACTGTCTTAAAACTTGCAAAGAAGTGTTATGCTTGATGATAGTCGTAATTGGAGTAAGTGGAATGTCCTTGTTGTTGGAATGAGCTATAACGTTACGTCAAGAAATCGCCATTTTATGTACTTGTTTTTTACCTGACTGACCAATTCTAAGAAATAATCAGTGAAGCTTTATTAAGTTCAGAGGGGAGCCGATGGCATGCTCCAATCACACCATTTAATTACAATCATCAGCACGTCGACTTTGTTCACACTTCACACCTTCCATAAGTGCTCAAATTAAACATGGGGAGGATCACGTCATCACGTGCTCAGAGTATTGGAATTACATGCATTGTTTGCGTATGCACCTTGTACAATCGCTTCTTATGACACTTTATAAAAACGAAATCCAATGCGTTTAAAATGTATGCAGTGATTTTAATGAAAATTACTGTAATGTTGTGGGGCTTGAATTCTGCTCAAGCGCTTTAAAATTTACTTTGCAAGTCTTCTACTCGTCAATCCTTGCATTATATTATGGAAGTGTATAGAGAACACGGGCATTATAGACTCAGACTGTGAGAGAAAAGAAAATCCATCCTTTTCTTAAGCCGGCTTGGCTTGGCTTTGACTCTTATTTCTCGGACTAACGAAGTACTAGTCCTCTTGTTCGGGGTTCCTCCCTTATAAGCCATATACCTACACAATAGTACACAAGCGATGATGACGAAGGAAGTGGAAGAAAATAAATGTGGAGGAGGCAGTGGAGTTAAGCCTTTTCTTCGTTTAGTGAAAGGCACAACGAAAGCAGCAAGATATGTGACGCGACAATAACAACGTTGTGAACGCTTTCTTCGACATGGACAAGAAGAGAGACCAAAGCTGTGATATGTTTTGGATGGAGGAGGAGGATGGGATGAGGTATAAAAAAGTTAAGTCGAAAGAGAGGAGAATAAGGAAGGACAGATCTTATAGCTCCCACCCCACTTCCATCCGACACGGATGAAGAAGATGGAAAACGGAAAGAAGAAAAGGTAGAGAGAGAGAGTTAGATAGATGGATAGGCAGATAGATAGATAGAGAAGAATTTTGGAAGGGGATTAAAATAGTTTGGGCTGATGAGAGAGAGAGAGAGAAGGAGAATAAGAAGATGGAAAAAGAACTGGAAGCAATCGACACACTTGTACTTCTGAACTAACACGTATACGAAATACATGTCTGTAATATATCATGTTGGTACATTTTTAGAGCTTAAAAAGCTTCTCTCAAAGAAGTAGTTCAAATCTCCAGCTTGAAATTTTCTTCAGCTTTAGCTTCTAAGAACGAAGCTCAAAAATAGGAAAAAGGAGCAACAGCAGCTCCAGGAGGAACAGAGAACAAGTAGTAGTACAACGAAGGCATATAAGAAGGCGGCGGCATATCACTCAGTCGGATTTTCTCTTAAAAAGCTGTACCAAACCAACACCACCAGTAACATCTCAGCTTCACGTTTTACACACATCATCTTCATCAGAAACGGGGGATATATGAGGATATTATAACGGTGTTGTTTGGCTTATATAACTTATATCTCTCTCTCCAGTTTCACAATCTATGTCTATCTATCTATCTGCATTTTATACGGAGGAAAAAGGGGATTCATCCGCTTTTTCCAGCAGAAGAGAGCTTAGCAAAAGTCCATGTGTTAGGGAAGGAGAGAGAGAGAAGATGATGAAGCTTCTATTTCTATAACTAACGAAACGCATCCCATGATGATGATCTTAGAAAGGGAAAAAGAAAGCAATATAAATATATAGAGTAGAAAGGCATTGCAGCTTAGAGTACATGCATACATCGTAATAAGCGGTGTGGTAAGAGGGAAACGAAGAAAAAGGAGGAGGAAGGAGAAGAGGAGCAAGTAGATTATAGTTTTACGGATTAAGTTGACGAAAAGGGATTAGAGTAAGAACTTCTTTTTGGTATAGTAGTGGTGTCGCAGAGGATGATGGAACTGGAAGTAGGAGTAAGAACATGAGGCTTTTTTCACTGTGTATATGCGTGTGTGGAAGTCTTCTTTGGAGGAAAATTCCCGGATTGAGTTTTGTTGAAGCTAAGGCTGAGGGATGAGGATTTTCCTCCATCTTCTCAGCAGACTAAGTCTTCTTTTTGGTAATAACATAAGATGCAGAAGAAGGAGAAACTAACGGAGAGAGAGAGACGTTGGTTGTGAGGAACTAAGTAGAACATGTGACTGACTACTTGCTTCTTTTCTTTAAGCTTTCCGCACAGCCCTGACATGAAGGAGCAGGCTTTCTACTTAACGAAATCAGAAGAGAGAGAAAAAAACTACGACATTCTGGAAGAAAGATGATGAAGGAGTATAATAGTAAGTAAGTAAAGTAGGAGTTGCTGTTGTTGTTGTTATTATTGTGGTGGTGACGGCGGCGACAACGGTGGGGTTATACCAGCGCATCATCGTCATCATACTTGTTTTGGCTTAAAATAAATTATTATGCTGTTATATTTATGGCATCTATGCGTATGAGTAGATACACACTATCATATTTTAATGGTGTATGACACGAAAAAAGTTTAATTTCATAAGTACAATAGATGTGCACAAAGGAAGATTAAGCCTCGCGTTGAGTCAAACCTTGAATTATACAACAGGAAAAAATAAGTTTGAACATTTTTTCACTGTCTTCTCACAGCGTTTTCAAAAGTGTGAAATATGTGGAGAAAGAAGAGGATTGAACCTCACAACAATGCTACTGATATGATCAGTCTCCATCTAATATGCTTCCAGCCATAAAAATCTCTCTATTCAATGTATTGTCTTAAAAAGTAAACTGTAGTCAAGAAGGTAGCCAACTCAAAAAAAGCAGCGATATCGCATGGAAAACAACTCACGTACACATTTTTCTTCTCGACGAATCCTCGACCATTGGATTTCCCTAAAAAATCACAATCTACAAGTACCTTCCAATTCAGATTTGTAGTGCAATGATGGCTTTTTATATGCACCACCTTACCAACATAGTGAAATCATAAAATAGGATAGATAAGTTCGTTTTTACCATTCTAATATTTTTCCACTCCTTTTTATTTCCTTTGGACAAATGCTGGCGAAAAAGCTATAACAAAGTACTAGCAGCAGTTGGACTTGAACTGGAGAAAAATATTACTGCAATAATAATAGCATTGGAAAGATGCTAGTATAAGTATGTATTATTCTTCTCACTCTAAATATTTTACTTTTTTCACTGGAGGAGCGTCACTTTGGTCGTGTTGGAAGTGGAACTACTACTACTACCACCACGGAATACGGATATAAGATAAGCTTTTTTCCTCCTCACTGCTACTCCAAAGAAGAATTATATAGTCAAGTTAGTAGCATTAGTGATCGTCGTGGTATGGTTCTGGAGAAGGACTGGAGGATTACGAAGTATAGATGCATATGCATCAAGATATCTATAAGACAAAATACATAACGCCATCACCACACACCATCGCTCCAAAGACGAAGAACTTTGCAATGGAGATTTCCATCCCCCTTTTTGATCCTTTGCGTCCTTCAAAGCCAACACAGAATATAATATAATATTAATACTATCGCAGCGGCTTTCCATACCTACCTTCCACAACGTGTTATATGGATATACGCCGAAACATGCATGTACATTTAGTTGTAGGGCTAATGCCAATACTAATACCTTTACCATCACCAACGCTTCTGAAAGAACTACAACACTATTTTCTTCTTCGTCTTCTTCTGTCTTTTCTCTGAAATACTTACTGACTTAGAGAGTTAGATGTAGATTTTTTATACCGGCTTAGCCACATATAAAAACTAGATAGATTTTATAGATATTTTTAGGGACAGATATACATAAATAAAAGTTTCTCTAGTGAGGATGGAGGAGACTTTTATTCCAATAGTGTCCCTTGTGTGTACTCTACTTCTTCTTTCATCGTCATCCTCCTAGTTGAATGGGCATACAAACATACACACTATTTGTATATACATCATACCCCCATTATATGACTCTAAAGCTATCCGCGTTTTTTGCAGGCAGGCAGCAGCAGCAGCACCAGGAGAAGTAAGAAATAAGAAGATTATCTCCCGTGATTGATGAATCTAAATCCGGGCTTAGTGAGAGCCCCAAATCCTTAAACCCCTCTCTCTCCTCTTCTCCTCCTTTCCTCTATACATTTTACTTTATTTCTCTCTCCTTTCAGATAGCTACTAATGCACCACACACACAACACACCGTACCGTATACTACCAGCAGCTTTTTGCCTCGGTTGCCAATCTCCCAAAAAAACTCTAATAAAGATTAGAGCAAAGTCGTCATTCTTTCTTTTCCTTCTTTACTTTTTTCTTCTTCTTCTTCTCTCTCTCTCACTTGCTGTGAATGTGTGTGCTGTTAAAGCCTCTTCTTTAGCTTTGTTGGAGGATGGAGGAGCTTACGGCTTAGGCACATATAGACACACATACAGCAAAGGCGAAATACGGTTGAAGCTTTTATAATACTTCAGCTCAGCAGCAAAGGCAAAAGCAAAGTCAGTTCAGCTCAGCAGATAAATACCAGACCAAAAAACTAAAACAGGAGGAGAGAGAGAGAAGAATAAAAAAAATACTTTTTCTTCTTTTCGGGTTTACTCTATATAATCATAATGAATGTATATAGGTACACAATAATGATAATAATAATGCAAAGCTTTTTTATATTCTATGATTTTTATTTTGTTTGGATGTAGTATTTAGATTTAGATCCCCCTTTTCCGTCTTTATGTTTTTGCTGGGAATAAAATATAGGGAAGGAAAACTCTTTTTATAGGGAGATAAGTACATGAGCGGAATTATAGAGGGATATATCTACTTTATATTTTTTGTCTTTATCCTTTTTCTAATTCCTCTGCTTTTTTCCATTCAATTCATTCATTTATCTACACACATATTGCTTTTTTTTCTTCTTATAGATTTGGCTTATTAATGTTCGTATTTAATATTAAAAGTTTACCAGAGACTTTGTGCCTCGGTATAGAAGAATTGTGCTTCGATATAGTCTAAGCTTAAACTCGGCTTGTCATTGTCCCTGATCTGGCTTTTCAAGTTTCTAATACTAAATCTTCTTTCTTTTTACTTGGTTTGCTGTCGCTGTCGTATAAACGAAAGAAGAGAGATGCATGTCTTTCGTTCGTGTGTAAAGTTTTTAGTTTTAGTACGAGGAATACTTAAGACGAGAGAGGGAGAAGCGCTAATGCTAATACTTTCTTGCGTGATCCGAAATATTCGGTATGCCTTTATCTATATCAAAGCCGAAATAATAATAGTGACATAAAATAACAAAATGTGTTTGAAGCATTATTTCGTGTTCATGTGTACTTTGTACCTGAGCATTTATGATGACATCGTTAGCGCAATGAGCAAAATCTGTGAGTGTGCATGTGTTAATTGAGGAAGCAGATTTAGCAGATGTATTCCGCGTATTATGCATGAATGTACATTCATTAATTTAATAACAGATGAATGTAAAAATATGTAAAACAAATGATAATCCATGATAAACTTGGCTAATTATTGAATAGGTGTGCACAGTGAATCATGCAAAATAATGAACAAATATCCCCACTGTATCTTTAAAGGATGTTTACCTTGCAATGATGGGTCAACTGACTTTCCTCTGTCATCAAAACAATTGGATTTTCCAACCGTCGTACTTCGTTTGGAAGATGACATGGAGTTTGGCAACATTGCCAAGGATGTAGATGATGATGTTGGTGACATGATTTTTCGACTGACACTATCCGACAAGCCACCACTAGAACCACTTTCAAGTGCTCTCAACTGCGAGAAGAAAATGTTTTTGCTAATGTCTGCAGCAACAGCTAAATCGTTCGCATTCATGATTATTCCACCTCGATTAGGTCGTGAATTTTTAAGCCTCATGGTCAATGGTGAACACTGTTTATTGATGAGCGCTCCACAATCACAGCAATAACAACTGAATATCTCTGATTATAAATAACTGCCATCTTGATTTTCAAAACTATTGAGTCAGTAGTTGAAGGGCTATTTACTATATTCTTCACAGGAATGCCCAATGTCAAATTCTTTCCAATTCCAAATTGACATTTGCTTATCGGTGGCAATTGTATTACAATGTTTGTAATGAAATATCACCACATCAGCGTCCCAACACTATTCAGAAGGGAAGAATAACAAACCTATTGAGCTAATTATATTCGTCGAACCTGACTTGGAACGGCCGGTAAAAAGTAAAACAATGTGCCCACAGAGAAACTTTCCTTTAAAAAATCACAGCTTTTCCCATGAAAAAAGCTAAAAATTTGTCATGCACACTACTGCCAGCCACAGAAGAAAACAAAGTAAAAACGGCAACCACCGTACGGTACGTATCCTCCTCGTGTGCAAGTGCAACTACTATCGATGAAGCCACGAGAGCAAATGGATGAGTCTTGTTCTCTCTTCACTTGAGCCGTCGTCGTGTAGGGGAAAGGAAAGAAGCAGGGGAAACGTGCTTCTCTTTCCACACAGCTACAACTCAAAGCAAGCTCACTGTTATCTGCAGACACACAGACATACACACTCCCAGCGAATGGGATAGGATACACAGTGCGTAAAGTTAAATTGGTTCGTTTCCCTACTCAACTCTCTTGACTCTCTTCTGCTCTACCTACTTACAATAGAGATATATTAACAAGTTGTAGTAAACTCTCTATATCTATCCTTACTTGGTCTTTTCTGCTCCACAATCTCCTCCAAAAGCGTGACAAATAAGAAGAGTAGTAAAAGAGACTGGCCGCTCTTTACACAACAAAGATATCGTAGTAGCATGTCTATTCATTCACACTACTTGAGAGTAGTAAAATCGTATAACTTTTATATGCAGTGAGAGAATCATCTCTTGATGCGAATGACATCACACTGATAGTATGATCCATTGTGGACATGATACGTGTTCATAGCACAATCTACATAGTGCATGTCACATTCGACACAATAATAACCTTCCTCATATCATAATCTGTAATCATTACAACACACTATTATTGATGTTTCTTCACGGCTCATTAAGGTATTAGTACAGAGTTGTATGCATGTACTTTAATTTTGGAAGACACTAGTTTAACAGAAACAGAACTGACCTCTGAGCCTGCCTACCTGCTAGCCACTTTCTTAGTGTGGAGCTATGCATAATTGTTGTACCAAAACAAAAAGAATATTCATTGACAGATTACTGGCGTAACAAAATGCAATGAATACTACACATTGCACTTTCCCAAATAATCGTTTATTCCAAATCACTAGTAATGAATGAAAGTTTAACATGATTGCATAGTAAACAGCAAAACCGAAAAAACTGATAAAATGGTGCTGTAAAAGCTTTGCCCCATGCAGTTAAGAGATGATGGGTGCGTATGGCCAACCGGAACTAAACTCACTCCCCATCACGGCCCGTGATTCACGGGTAGAAATTCTTTCTCTGTTCTCATTGCCTTCTTTCCTTCTTTTATCCCATCAGGATCAGATACCTTACATGCGTGTGTGTGGAGTGTGGACGATACTGGATTCCTAGAATAGACTTTAGTTTGTAACAGAAATATATGCGTATTAATGTGAACAGATATTCATGTGCTCGCTCTGGTTATAGCATGCAAACTTATACTAACACAAACTTGCACAAAATAGTTTACGACTCTGCTTCGATCTGAAGGGGAAAGTGTGTGGCGGTGGCAGTGAATGAGCCTCAGATACGTCTGCTCGCCGCTTACATATACTCTCTCTCTTTCTCCTGCCTTTGTCTTATGAATACGAAAAGGGAAACTTTGTTTTTCATCTTGATCATCATCATGATGATCCGGCAAAAAATCCTACAAAACTTAAGCCATCTTCTCCACCACCAGTACAAAATGATACGCATAATAAGCGCGTATGTTTCCTACTTTTTTCTCAATAAAAAGTTCTCCAATAACAATATTATTACAAACCGCAACTGCTTGGATGAACGAACACAAGAAGATGTGCACTGTATTAGCTTCATTGCGGTTTCAAGATCATCTTTGTTAGTCAGGGGGGATTCGGATTAGGGGAACAACACGAAGGATAGGTACTATACTGCATATTACCGTGTCATCATCATCAAGGAGTTGATGTACGTTTTTTGAAGGAAATATATTTTTTCTTGAGTAAAAGAATGAATGGATGAGAAGAATGGTAGGGGAAATCCAGCAAAATACACCGGAGAAGAAGAAATCATCATGATGGGAATGGTCTAAAAATCTCGTTTTTTCTATGCATTATGTGGCTTGCTTCCAGCTCCATTTACTTTTCCAGAAAAAATAAAGGCGCTATGGAAAGATGATGAGACTGATCATCATCATATATTATATTAGCTTTCTTTCCACTATATGCATAAGCAGTCATTATATAACTTACTAGACATCTCATTCCTCTGCCGATTCCGTTTTAGATTTGGCTTAGACATGGCTTTGGCTTGGCCTCGGCTTTAGGATTTAGGGAAAGCCGTGTAGATTTCCTTTTTTACTTTCCTTTCTGGCAAACCATTATTCCATCTTCTTCGGCGTGTGTGTGTGTTTGCTATATGCTATTTGCAGACATTTCTAGTCCGGATATAACATATGAATGAAATGCCGGCTCCCGGATTTCCCACTTTCATCGCTTGCTGATTTTCCTATTATTATTATAACAATAGTGTGTGCTCTATGGATAATATGTGTATCAAACCATAACCAAAAATAAACTTGGGAGATTTCGTACGGCTTTTGCCTGCCTGCCAAAGGCAGCTTGAAAAAAAAGAGAAAAATCTGGCATGGTAAAAAGCCAGCTTTGAAAGGAAAAAAAGAATACCGGCTAACAGAAATCATTTACTCTTTTGTTCGCATCACACAAGTCACAATGCCACCATTCACGATATCTCAGTACACACAAATATCCCAAACCAGCACACTCACACCACTTATGTGAGCATCTCTGTGTATACAAATCATATATAATATAGTGATGCCATTATGATGATTTCGATGATGGCATTGGATCGGATTCCATTGCATTGCGATGCATTGTCTGTTCTCTATATATTTTCATAGAAAAAACACACATCTCCCCACATCGCCAAGAAAGCTGAGAGACGCGTGCTCTTTATGTAATTTTCTTGATCATCTTCATCACCCACACAAACACTACCATGATCATGTGTCAGCTTTGCCTTGCTGTAAGTACATGCTTAAAACATACATATTAGGCATCTACAATTTTGATTCTATTCCTCCTTTTCTATCCAGCATTTTTTTTTTTTTTCATTTTTATGTATGGAGTGCGGATAAATGGATTGAGGCTTTTCTCTTTCTCGCGGATATTTCAAAGAAAATGATATTTTTTGGACGCTTTCCACCTTTCCATAAGATTTGGACCAGTTCCATCCATTTTTACAATATAAACCCATATCCAGAGTGGAAATTTTTCTCTTCCCCTTTTATCTTCTCCACATATAGTTATGTTATTATAATTCCTTTATCCCAGCTAAATCCTATCCACAAGGCTATAAAGCACAGACACCATCACACATTATTCAGAAGAAGTAAAAAGAATCCAACCTAAAACTAAACTGACGAAGGTATGATCACGATGATGATTCTATGAATTCAGTACACATACACAGAAAAAAAAAGAAAATCCCATTTTCATCCATATCATCATCGTCACATCCATTCAAACAACATCATCATAAATGGAAGATGGTTTTTGCTTTTGTTTGCTTTCTTTTTCTTGTTTTTACCCCAAAAAAGAAGTGACCAAAGTCAGGCATCATTACTAAAAGTCCAAAAATGAAAACCCCACATATCAAAGACCATCCTGATCATCATCATTGGCTTTTGTATTATGTATGGTGATTACTGCGTTGTGACAATGTGAACCAAATACAACCACCGTTTCTCTTTGTTGCGTGTCTGATATGTTTGTGAAAATAGCACCAAAGCCCAGTAATGCACTGCATTTGATTGCATTGATGACAATCATGATTGTGATGGAGGTGGAGATGATCAGGTTATATTTTATATATTACTTATTACTTACCTAATAACATAACAAACAACAAAGTCTTCCGACTGAAATACTTCCAATCCTAAACCCTAAATAATATCAGCATCGACATTCCCATCATCTCCGTTCCAGTACAATATAAAAGTACAGAGGGCCATTACTTTGTTACCGGAAAACAAACAGAAATTGCATATAATGTGAGAGGGAAGGCATTACTGGAATAATGCAATCCGCCAGACGAGAGTACTCTATAGCTTCAAACCCCAAACCGGATAAATATGATCACCATTACTAAACATCGTCAACACATATCATAACATCAACATAATATGATCATCATATCTTTTATGTCGGGAAAATCTGTGAGCAAAGGGCATAGAACAACAAAAAGTTCCAAAGATTCGGTGCTTTAAAGGTCAGAATGTTTTGAAATATCAGGAAAATCAGGTTACTTCTAGAATTCCTTTGTAGAAATATTATGTACACTTGCTTATCATATGTGTTCCGACCTGAGAACCCCCTTGAAAAGTGTGATCATCGGATTTTATTTAGCAGAGATGAGAAAAGAGTGACAGGAAAGGCGAAGATATATGAACCATTGCACCTATACATGTCTCATACAATTCACAAAATCTCTTTTCCCCACTACTCTTTCCAAATTTCCCGTTGAATTTACCACAGTAGCTGAAAAAGCAGAGAAACTGGAGGGAGGGCAAGAGCCAACAAAAGTATGTGTGACTCTGATTGTGTGTGAATGTGAGAGTGCAAATGCAATGGAATATTATTATGATCCGCTTCCAATGATGGAAGTTTTTTTTCTGAGCACATTATTCAAATCCAAAGGAGAAAAAGAAACCAATCCAAACCAATATTATCCTTTTCCTTTTTTCTTGGCATTACTTTACAAGCCATTACATAATAAAAAGAATACCAACCAGTATACGTGTGGTTCACACTTTTTTCCTACTTGATTCCATATCATTACAAGATTTAGAGGGGCTCCTACTTTACTCTACTTTCCTGTAATGCATCGACATCGAAAATCCGATACAAAATATAAAAAATGGATATCTTCTTTTTCTTCTTTCTAGTGTTGGATTTACGACTTTCTCTCGACTTGACTGTAAAATGCTCCATTGCGTGTCCTTCTTGTTATTATGGAAGGAAAGTGGAAAACCAAAAATGCAGACGATGGATCATATAATATGGTGTATTGTTGAAAAACATTATTTCACCTAACAATAAAGACATCAATACAATTCCCAAATCCACTCGTCTATATAATTTCTTCCTTTATGTGTGTTCACGCAGTATTCCCTTTCTTCACACACAACACACACACGGTTAAAAAGGATGAGCATAACAAAAATCGACATTTTTCCTAGTATTTTCATATTAAGATATTTTTATGTCTGTAAATGTCTTCTCTGTGTGGATTTCGTTGAGCCCGTAATACATAATAATAATAACAATGGTAATGCCAGATCACAACGTTATAATAATGGTTATCAGTGTAATGGCTTGTTTTATTGTCATCTCGCGCGCTGATACTCATTCCTTTGATGCCACTAAAAAGAAAATGGAAAGATCAAAGGCAGAATAGAGAAAGGTGCGTTCTCTCTTTTTTTTTCTCTCTCAAACGGGGTGCAATAAGTTCAATGATAAAAACCCAATCATTTCATGCTTATGTGCTTCCTCTCATCTGGTTTATGGATTGCAAAGTGATCAGATTATCATTCATATCGTTATATGAATTTTCTTTTACAGAGGGCAATGTAGAATGTGTGTTGAGTAAGTAAGTGCACTCTTTACAGAATGAACAAGTAGGGTATTTGTGTTTATGTATCTACGGATAATCAAATATCCTGCTCCTTTCTACTCTCCTCCTTCCTTTCACTATTGATGATCCGATGGTCTCTTCTCTATAAGGTCTCTCTGAGGGCTTTTGACTTCTAAATTAGTTATGATGATGATAATGCTTTGATGGTGATTTAAACAGAACTGGAGGCTCTTTTTGTTAGTCAGCAGAGGGGCTTTGATTTTTTTCTTCTTTTGCTCTGCTCCGATTTGGAACAATCCTCTCCACATGTGTCCGGTGCGGTCGGTAATGCTCTAGGTATCTGGGGGAAGAGGCAAAGTAAGTGGATATTGAATGGGCCGGTCCCCTTGTCAAAAAATTATGATGATAATGAAGATGGTGTATGTTTTAAGCCTATTATCCATTTACAAGTTTTCAACATACGGAAGGATACATGTTGTGCATTATAATATTTTTTATTTATGTATGCAAACCCATTCTATGCGATATCATTTGGATAATTGTTCGAGACATTTTTTTATTTGGATAGTACATACAAGTATAAATATTATATAATCGTGGATATATCGTGGTAGATAGAATTTTTTTTACGAAACCGTCCCAACTGACGAGACAATCCCCTTTTGCTTTCATCATTGTCATTATCACGATCAAAAGCCAAAAATACGCACACAAAAACTGGTAATCTATTTTACGTGCTGGCTTAGCGTACTGGTTCTGATCCTGATACATATTCACATGTAGCCTGGACCACGTCCTTTATCCAAAATTCTATCCGACTTTGCCTTCCTATTCCTTTACATGCAATTTAGGTTCTTTTTGTCACGTCTCCTGCTGTTGTGTTGTTGATTTGAAAATTGACTAAACCTCTGTCAGATACAAATAGCTGATCATATTCAGACAAAATAAATTATACAAAAGTAAAACTCTCATAAATCTATCCCACAATAAAACCAAAGCACTTCACATTTTCCAAACGGTTCGTATATGCCTATAGGCACGTCCTCCTTGATAATAATATTCCCTTTCCTTCTAATCAACAGCTCATTAGATTACTCTCCACATACACACCCAGATACACTGCTAATGAATGAACAAAAGTAGAAATAAATAATAATGATAAAAATGGATTTTTTATCTTCTGTTTGATTTTATTTTGAAGTATAAAATAAAAACAAAGAGAATGCGAGCCCCATTGAGAACTAATGCTTAGTTTGGCTATAATTCATCTATCCTTTTTTACTTTTCACCAAAAAATCCAGTTTAAAAAATCAGGTCTGGCAGTTGTTTTTGTACTTTTCTTTCCTTTCATTATTTGCTAATTTAATACTTTTATCCGAGCAGTTTTATCATTCACGATCATCGTCATCAGCATCACTAATATTTCTTTCTTTTGTCTTATACGTTTTGTGATATTATTATTCAATTCAGTTTGTTTTTATTCATAGCAAAACTACACAATTACATTAGCTCAGCTCTCAGTTCTCTTGTTCTCTCAAAAGGGTTGGGGATCGTGAGCAGATGAAGTTTATTTTTCTTTAGCATTGTTTATGATTGTGATCAGAGCATAATATATTATTACGGATCGGAATTTTTTGAAATATCTGCAAAAAGTTTGAAAAAATCTCTCTTGTATTCTTAAACTTTTTCTTTGTGAAAGGATTTGAATAGTAAGTATGTATTTGTACCAATATCTATGTTTTAGAAAGGCTGTGATACGACTTTGGCATTTCTGTAGAATTTCTAATGATAACATAGCACGCATGAAACTTTCTGAGAATGTGTCATGTATATCTGACTTCCTCGTTCAAAACACATAGAAAATTACAATCCTCTTCATTTCGTATTCTCTGAAGCTAATCCATCTCATTTCATTTGGTTAATTCAGATAAGTCCCTCACAAAAATAAGCAAAGCAAAAATCCTTTTCTTCTATCCGGAAACGTTTTCATTAATTATTTCCAACGTTGAGGGTTGCAAGAAAATGTTTGCTGATGATGACGCTATGAATGACGTTCTCTCCAAAAAAACCAAGAGAAAACAAAATTGAAGCCTGATCAACCAAACTATTCTCATTAGTGACATTAGTGATTAGGTGCCCATGTTGTTGTAGCCTCTTATCCATACTAACTTCCTTATTATCTAGAGAAAAATTGAGTTTTTGTATAAATATTTCTACCACTTTGTAGAATACTTTATATTTTGATCTCGCTTTGTTGATCGTTTACATTAACAGAATAAAATTAAATCAAAGGGTTGGTAAATGGTCCCTCTGCATTTTAAAAGAATCTTTCAAACATTATTATCATCAACAGCAAGCTAAATCCAACTATTCAGCCATTTTATTTGTTTAGTTTTTAGGAAAGGAAAAAAAAAGTAGAATTGAAATATGTTGTCTGAGAAGGGACAAGAAGTATAATTCCAAATTCACGGATGCATAAAACGGAGAAAATAACGTTGGGAGGCAGTTACAACCAGGAAGGATAATATACGGAAGTACATGCAACGGCTTAAGACCCAAATGCAGACTGCTATCATTATTATTATCATCATTAATATCATTACGTTATGACAAAGTAGAGAGGGAAAAGAGTCTGTGTAATAATCTAATGATCCCAGATGGGAATAAGCCCAGAGGAACAGCAAAAGCTTTGATTCTGAAAGACGACAACAAATACATGAGTTTGAAGAGGATGATGTAAATAATAAACTGGAGAATATGCTACGTTCTTTTCGGCAGAATAAACTAAAGCCCAACTTAGATGAAGTACTTATTCGCTACTCCGTTAAAATCAATAGAAAGGTACGTCATCTTAAAGAGTTGAAGACACGAATTGTGCTTTAGTAACTCACTTAAAAATTACTGCAAAGTAGGATAGTAGTTGCTGTATTTACACTCAGGGCACTTAAACAGGAAATTTGAAAGACAGGAAACATGGTAGATCATAGCCATGTTGCATACACTGATAAATTTTCTCTTTCAAGTTTCAGGTTTTTCCTAATAAATCGGATTGGATTGAAGTGTAAGTAGGCTAGATAGGTACATTTTGCTCACACATGTGAGCACAATATGTACATATTATAGAATTCACCAAACAACAAATCATAATGATCATCTGAATCTCGGTATTAATTCTTCTGGAAGGCAAAGCATAACATGAGGACTTTCAGTAGCACTAATGAAGAAAACCGAGAAAGGAGAGAAAGAAACTCAGAGCCAGCTCGTTAAAGGAGAATTAAAGCATTTTGGTTCTGGGAGAGAGGGGCGGATGTATTATGGTTGGGGAGAAAGAAAAAGAGAGAAAGAAAATGAGGAAAAAGAAAATAAGAATCATCATCATCTCAAATCTCGAACAGCATTAGAAACATCCATTTCTTCCTTCCATATTATAAAAAAGATGAATGGATAGATAATACCTTTTTTGGGCCGACTTGCTGGTTGATTTGGCCAGAAGGAAAGTAAAGCGCACACTAAAGAGTACGTCGTTTTAACGAAGTATAGTCTGTGTATATTAAAAATATTTAGAAGAATATAAGCAGCACGTGGTTGATCACACGACTAAGATGTACGATATCCAATGATATCTATATCACTCACACTCAATTCAGTCAGTATGCCTACAAGTTTATATGTGTGACTCATCATAACACTTTCATCAGCAACGAGAGAGGAGGAATGACGTTGATGATGATGACGATCATGATGAGGATTAGAATAGTCTAGCTACATAATAATAATAATAACAACAATACATTATTACAACTATTACTGTTATTATTATTAAAATGGGATGTTCTCTAGATAGATATGGGTACGTATACATACCATGCTTGTATGAATGTACATGTCGTCTTTTGTTTTAGTTGAGTTATATGGGAGAGAGGAGATGAGGACCATACAAAGTATCATAATCACAGGAGGATATCATTTTATTTCCGTTTCTTTCTTTTCCATTCTCTTTTATAATCTTTTTACATTGGGAAAAACCTTCAGGATTTTATGAGAATTAAGTGAACATTATCTCTCTCTCTTCTCCTCATTCTCCTCGAATCTCCTCTTGGTGTTTTTGTAACAGCAGTGGCAGGAGAAAATCGCACACTGCTGTGAGTATATATTCAGAGCTTCAGTGTGGTGACTACTTACTCCACTTCTCATCTTCCACTTTCCTTTCCTTTTATTCCCCCCTTTTCTAGTTGATCTTAATTAAAGGGATTAACATTTTCTGACGAGTAAAATCGTAATGAGACTCATCGTTGTACTTTTATATTTAACAAGAAGAACAACATAGCACAGCTTTATAAATATGTATATTCGGCAAGTAACGTTTCCTTCATTTTTGTATATCATCTCAAAATCCCTCTCTTTTATATTAAAACTTCAAGAGTTGAGAGCTCAGCTCATTTTACAAGGCCTCTCTATGATAGTGGTAGGTAATGCCTTTTCAAAAATATTTTTTGAGATGCCCATTTTCACTGAATCCATTAGAAAAAGCTTGTTAGTCCTTTTAGGCATTGTTGTCTATTAAAATTTACCCAAAAAACCGTATGGACTCGTCATCATCATTATGAAGCAGATATAAAGTTTTTGAATAAGAATCAGAGACAAACTTTTTGGCTTTAGCTTTCGACGAGCAAGTAGATTTACTACTTTTTGTGCTGCCTGCACTACTACTCACCGCTATAATATTGCTTTGTTAGCTTTTCGAGCTTCTTCATTTCACATACATCCGTCCGTCTATATATTCATGATAAATTCATCATAAATAAAACACGCCAGAAAAAGATAATGACGAGAATGATGGCGATGATGACTAGAGCCATAATATGGTATCATATCATCACGTCAAAAGTCGTGAGCTTTTAGTAGTAGTAGCTTTAACTTTTTGGCTTAAAGCTACACAAAATAATAATAAGGTATAAGCCTGTCTATAATACGGACATCGACAGACGAACAGAACAACAAAAGTCGAAAAGAAAGGAAAAATGAGATCCAGAGAGAAAGAGGTCTCTCCTTCTTTCTTCTGCCTCTTCTTCGTCGTCTTCTTCTTCGTAATACATTTGATTCCATTTCAGCTCATTTCATATTTTATCCTTTTCTGTTATTTACTCCTGCTTATAATTCTTTTGGCTTATTCAGCCAACATCAACGCACACACACTCTCTTCAAAACTCCTACTACCTATTCTTATGTGCGCTGATCTCTTTTTCCTTCTCTTGTCACTAGTCAGGCTCTAGCTGTCTTGCAGACTTGAGAGAGAGAAGAAAAACCTTTCCTGTTCTTCTGCTTCTTTATTTATTTATGATTATGTTTATAAAGCTGCTCCTTTTGCTACTTGAGTAGATGTTTTTATTTATATCAGTTTCATTCTTTTTTTTTCAGGAGGGCTTCTCCTGATTCTCTAGCTGACTGACAGAGATTTGGCTCACAAACAACAAAGTCAAGTCATCATCCTTCTCATAGCCATCGCGTCCTACGAGATCTCCTTGTGACTTTGCTTTTTAGTAGAAAGAATGCTATCAGCATAATATACGTATTATCATACCATATCCTTGGTAAATGAGCCTTTTATGTTGTGAAAAAGTGTCTGCTGCGAAATGCTTAAATACTTTAAACAGATTAAGTTTTAAACAGAATGGAGGAGTTGAGCAGAGAGTACAATGAAGGCATTTATGATAATAAATGAGCAATGATGCTACCAGCAGCACAAGCACTACCAAAACGTACAACTGCTACTACCTCTGACAATGTAGTTTGCTCACATAAGCTTATTCAGTAAGATAAATGAATATTAAACAGGCATAATATGGATATTGTGAAGGACTTTTTGTGCTAATTTAAGTGGCTTTGCATGCTGCTGCTTGGCTATATTTAAGCCTTGGGGCTTGAGCAATAATAATAATGGCAAGAAATTTCCTTTATACCGGCGAAGATCAGTTAAAAAGAACGTGAATGTTCACAATTTTCTTTTTTTCTTTATTTCCAATTTAATCCGATGACGATGGTGATGATATTCAAGAACTTCTCTCTACAAGACTTTGTCTCTTTTATTCTCAGTCCTCTACTTCATTTCCGTTTGCCTTGTCCCACCAACTCGGATAAAAAGGCAGACAGACACTTACGATAGTATTATACTATGCATCACTTTTGAGAATAAGAAGTCATTTGGTTCTATTTAGCAAACGATTAGTTAGCTTTATTCTCACTTGCGACTTTTTTCATACATTTGATAACAAAGATATTCTTATCGCCTTTTAGCATACCATTCATCCATCTCATTTTAACAGAAAAAGAGGAATTATAGATGGCAAAAAAGAATGATCATGAGGGAATCATGTGGTAGTAGTAAAACGATTTATTTTCTCAAAAGATTTTGCATAATAGCAGTTCGCATTACGGCATAATCTTAACTTAAGACGTGTGTAACAATTTGATGATATTCCTTATACAGTTGGTCTTCTTTCTCTTGTTATCAAGTGTGTGCATGTACACATTTAATTTTACAAAATCCTTTGCACTCTCGTATTTCATATTCAGCAGAACAGAAGTAAGCGACGAAAATGATAATGAATGAGTATCTCTTTCTTTGTGGGATATACTTTTTATAGAAAGGATTGCTAAGCTGTTAGTTCTACTATAACTGAAACGTCGAGAGGAAGGATTTATTTCTCTGTTGAGGGAAAAACTAAGGAAAAAAGTAAAGAAGTTTGAAAACAGAAAAGAAGTTTTGGTTCGCCAGTAACTTCTTTGTCGTTGTCATCTTGAGATTACATTAAGATTTTGCTTTATTCTTTTTCAAGCTATAATAATAGTTGATTTTAAAAAGAATGGAACAGCTCATATGTGGAGAGCAACAATGAAAGTTTTCATTTTTTCATTCAACAGCAATGTGCGAAAAGTTTCTTTTGCAATCTTATATCAATAGAGGCAGATTGTATCAAATAAAGGTGGGATTAGAATAATATAACCATCCAAGTTAGTGGACTACATCTGTGTAAGTAATTAGAGTAAAGGCTTGCGAGAATGGACAGTTAAAAATACTCGTGAATTAGATCACATCACTTTCTGTGTGTCATGCATCGTTCTATCATACAAAGCAACCATATATGAAATGTTCACACTATGACACAGGTAAAGGGTACTTCGGTATTATGCTTTCTAATAAGTAAGTTTATGCGGCAATATCCAGATGTAGTTATTCTGGAATGCAATTGCAAATTTATTTTTGCAAACGTCTTTGCATCCTGTTGAAAGAAGACATCTATTTTATAATTTAAAAAAAAAACAACATCCATTTCTTACCTAGTGAGAGGTTGTGTCCAGCCAAAAGACCACTCGGATCTACAAAGT